>NW_021662414.1:8331-19288 GCF_001188975.3 Bactrocera oleae
AGGAGGACTGTGCAGAGACGCTCATCTCATTTCGCTGATTTTTCTGTTATTCTCATTTCCCTGATATAAATCAGGGAATTCCGAACAGCTGATGTCACAAAAGGCGGATGCCGAAATAATCCGCTATAAATAACCGACAGATCAGTGTGAAACACGATTTCAGTGAAGCAGTTGGTACGTATTATTTATTGATAAAAGTAATTCAATAATTATTTGCGTACAATAATATATGTATGATATTTGTGTATTTCATTCAGTGCTGAATGCGATTTGCGATGGGCGGGACCGCATACGTTCAACTTTCTTATGGAGAGGATAAAGACAGGTTAGTCCAAAAGTTTAAACGTTAATGAGATTTTTTAATTTAGATTTGAAGTTATTAATATTGTAGGGCTATCGTATCCTTTCGAATATAGATTTGTATATATTGATTAATGATGATTTTATAACTGACTGTATTTAATATTTATTTTAATCATATTGTATTACTTAGATGTTAAGAAATATTAAAAATTTAATATTCTATTTTATTGTAAAGTCTTTACCTCTCTCTCCTAAATGTGGACTTTGACAGCGCTCTCTCGATTCAAAGAGTCTCGCATCTTTTCATCCTTGGCCATGGTAACTAACGCAGCTAATATATCTATTGTAACGGATTTCTCGATAAATCGTCTACCTATAACTCACTCTTGAGGTCGATCACTGCATTGTTAAATAACAGTCCCAATTTAATGGCTATACACTTGTCTTTACTTTTAATTCCAACAACTTAGCTTTTATTGCTCGTTATTCGAGCTTACAACTTCTTGCTTATGTCTCAATTGCTATTAACACGACAACACTCTAACTAGAACTGTGTTTGCTGCACAATTCGGCAGCCCTTATATAGTAACTCTTTAACAAAACATTGCTTCTAGAACCTTCTGGCAACAAGGAATTCGCTAACTAGTTGCTTCTGGCAATTTATAGCTGACTCGATTTTGCTCCATCATCCGTGTTCGTCACACTATGTTAAGTACCATGTTAAATATGGTAGCCCTCACCTTTTTATATGAGTTGTGTACAAACTTGCATGCATTTATTTCTAAAATATAATGTAGATACTTTACTGTAACAAATACAACAGAAAATAGTTTTCAATTTTATTAATTTTCGATGTTTGCAAATTTCGATGGAAAGTTCTCCAGCTCGATTTCAATATCACCATTTAAGTTTTTAAATTATACAATGTAAGTTACATACTAGTATTAAGTACTAAATTAATTAATTTAAAATATTATTGTTTAATTAGGGTACATGTATCTAATATGCGAATATTAACAATTAGTAAGTTAATTTAACTATTATTGTAAACTATAAAAGTTTAACAATCAATATTAACTATCTATGAACCATATATAAGGTTATTAACAAAACAATATTGATTATGTAGTATATATAAATGTTAGCCAAAAATATGATTGTAAGAAGTAAAATTTAGATTTTAATGTTTATATGTATAAGCGCTAATATTTGATATCTAATCTAAAATAATTACGAAAAATGTTTACAAATTTTTGTAAGAAAGAAGATTTAGTTTGTAATGTAGGTATATACATACATATATACATGTATATATAAATACTAACAATTTAAAGCTAAACTAAAATAATTACTAAAAGTTTGTAAAATATAAAGGAAAAATAGAACCATAATGTATAAACATGTAAATTTAAAAAAACAAAAATTAACTAAATAAAATTTAAATAAGAATTGCAATACATACATCCATAGCAGAGAATGTTAATGAATAGTGAAGGAGCAAATGTTAACTGAAATCTTTTTGAGTACTAATTTGTAATTCCACATGAGGGAACATCGAAAAATATAACTTCGAAAAAGAAAAATACACCACACAATATGCGAAATGCTATAAATAGACACAACGAATATTCCTATATGAAAAATCGTTGCGCATACGTATTTATATTTATGTTTTCAATTTCTATGATATGACAAATTTATAATTATGAAAAGCCTTCTGAATTAAAAATCTGTATTATCGGTAAAAACCCCAGAATTCATAATAAAATAAACATTTAATAGGCTAGTTTTCCAACTTATGTATGTGCGTTGAGTGAGTAATTGCTTATTAAACAAAAGATAACAATAAAACAGTGGCTAAGCGGCCGCGTTTCCACTTTTGTGGTGGCTGAGGTCGTAAGCGAGAAGGGGTTAAGCACAATCCGAATACGAGCCTATACGTTCGAATCCTAAAACTGAAATTTTATTTAATTTTTTTATTTTATTAATTGGAGTCTAAGCATATCATAATTCAATTTATTTAATAGCATATTTAACTTCCTGAGATAATTAACATATTTCAGGAAAATATGTTCATATGTTTGGGTTTATTGCATATTTCCTTATTATACGTATTTACACAAATGTGATAATCACACATACATTCTTAAATACATGTAGGCTGATGCTTGCTTCTTCTTGCCCCGCACAAGCAATGACTTTTGTCTACGCTTTTTGCTTTTTGCGAGTTGAACGATCGCAGTCAAGGAGGGATCGGGGCGCACTGCCACATAATTATTTCAGACATATATTTTATTTATCGAATTTAGTTTAAAAACGATTATAGGTATGAATTTATGTGTATTTATATATATATATATAATATATATTATATTACGAAAATAATTCATAAATGCATCAATATTTCAATACAAATTAAGCAATATATTAATAAATTATGGCCCTCACTTGACACGCCTATGTGCATGGTGGCAAGCCAACAAAATAACGGCGAGTTCGCGCGGACATTGTGTTGTTGAAAAAAACCAAATGACGACTTTGCCGACAAACATACATATGTATATACATACATACATACATATATGAGCTCGCATACATATTGACACCAAATTGTGTGAATCGTCGCGGAGTTGACAAAATTTGTTTGTACCGACAATTTCGGTCGGCTATGTTGTCTCGTTTGCCCTTTTTGCAGTGGTTTGCTATTGAAAGTTGACTTATGCTCTTTTGAAATATTGCGATTACCGATTGGGCTGCATTTTCATAGCGTCGTATTTAGATAAAATGGGCTAAATCGAAAAACTATGAAACAATGATAATAGGTAAACATGTAAAAGTACTATATGCAGTGTGCATAGAATATATAGAAGTAGTTAAAGATTTCTTATGAATGGCAATTTTATATAAATTTTTTAATTTAATGCCATATATAGTGCATAATATGCAAAAATATAAATATTATTTAAACTCGCTAATAGGTCATGTTGCCAATTCTCCTTTCTGAAGTGAACATCAGACAAATTCTTCAATTTCTGATTTTTAGCAAATGTTGTGAGGAAGCAGCTTGTGGGCAACATAAAAAATGCGAGGGGAATGGTAGGATCAGTTGTTAAATTGAAACTTCTTCAATTTTACTGAATACTTCAAATTCATTCATTTTATTTAAAATTTCGCATATGCGTAGGAACTCTATATGAAAACCAAATGTGATTTACCAGGCGCACAGAAAAAATAGCGCGGCGCAGAGTTATGAACGAGCGCACTTTGCTTTGAAGCAGACGCACGTTCCTTATGAATGAATTTGTTGTCGTTGTAATATGAAATACTTAGAAAATATGCCGCGACTTCGCTTGAATTTTATTGGCCGATGATGGTGCGTCTACGTTTTTGTCACTTGAGCGAATGTTTGATTTTTGCGAAAGACATATTGAGGACATACATATGTACATATGTGTACATATATGCAAATATATTTGGACATGCGAATGAAGGAAGGCAATTTCAAGAATATTCACATATAGCTATATGAACATTTGAAGCAAGTAAACAGCAATAGCTGTTTGAGTTCACAGATTAGACAACGCAGCATGAATATTGTCTGTGGTGCTGCTTTTTTAGCAGACTTCTTTATTGCAACGTGAAATATTTTGCCCAAGTTCAAATCCTATCATATTTTTATATAGTCTTTTTTTATTTTTATAACCCTTTTTTATTAAATGATATTTTAATTCAATTTTCATATTATTTCCCTCATTATTTATATTTTCTTGTCGGAAGTCAATTACTTTCGTTTTTATTATTTCAATTTTTGTTTATGCGCATATCAAAGAACATCTGTGCATATGGATGTGTATACATTTTGCTTATAGGGTGGTGTAGTTCGTTTCGTACCCTGATAGTTGTGGTGAAATTTTATTTTCGAACTTGCGCGTTTTCGATGTTCCTTCATCGTAATTAACATTTTAGAACAGCTAACATTTGCTCCTTCTCTATTCATCAACATTCTCTGCCCATAGGCATCAGTCTGGCTACTGTGCATATAAACGCATATTCCGTTAATTAACTTTAATTTTGCAGAGTCGAAGAGAATGTTGCCAGGGTGGATTGCCAATATTACAATACATATTTAGTAAACAGCAATAAAAGCTAAAAACGTCAACACTATTTTTTAAAACAAGTGGATTATTGAAGAGTAAATTTTTGTTTTCATATTACCTTAGTCAATGTATAAAAATGCACCTCTTTATATCTCTCCAGTTATCAGGGCAGTTTTATTAGTAACATGAAAAATTGTATATGTAACTTTATTAGTTTTTTTCCGTTATTGTTCATGTTTTGCTTTATAAATAAATCTCAAGTTTATTTTATATTAATTACATGTGCAAGGCCAAGTCTTAATTTAAACCAGCGAAAACTAAATAGACTTGGAATGAAAGAACTATCGAAGCTATCGAGTGGTTCGACTATCGATAGCTTGGCAGATTTATCTCATCATTTCATCCTTGACCCCATTACAAGAATGAATATTTCATTAGCGCAATTGCCTTCTAATGGCAATATATTTGAAAGCTCGTTAGGAACGGATATTGCCTGTGGAGATTCGGCGTTAGGCGACGGCTACACGTTCAACATTTTTTGACGGTGATCCCGTATCGTGATATTTAGTGAACGTTGACAGTTTTGTGTTTCTCTCTACAAAATAAATTGAAGCTGCCAGATAACGGCGAAATCTACATATTCACCGGCAAAGGATGAAATAGGGGCCACAATTTATTTTCGGTCCGAAATTGTTAGAAAAACAGAATATGCCAAGTGAGTGGCCTGCTCGAGAGCAACTGAACACAATTACCCTTAGCTGCACCAGACCATTCAGCTCCTTCAAAGGTTGTTTGAAGCGATGGAACATAGTGGAGCACCTCAGGTATGGGAACACTAGCAACACAGGGCATACTTTAGAATTACTTTAGGGTAGTGTTGATGGTGGACTGACAAATTCGAAGAAATAAGAGAGAGACGCGATCGCTTAGAAACGCCACAACGACACATACAATCTGTCAATAACGTACAATTTGGAAACGCTGAAAAACGGAGAAACGTATACACGCATGTTTATAACAGTTCAATCGTTTTGTAATTATTAAACATTTAATTTTATCACTGGGATGGTATGAGATGACTTTATAGGAATCGCGTTCACTTCCCACTATTAGGTGAAACCCCATATCTTGGGATCTGCTTAACCGATTTCAACCTAATTCGGTGCATAACGTTCTTTTCATATTTCTATGTCATAGTGCGAAAATTGGCAAAATCGGACTACAACCACGTCTATTTCCCATATAACACCATTTTCAATTCCATCTGATTCTTTCACTTTCCACTATGCATATCAAGCAACAATGATTATATCGGGGTAAAACTTTGCGTGAATAATACGTTTAAAGTATGCCACCTTGACACCTTAAATTGTCTAAATCGAACCAAAACAGTTCAAGCCCCTAAGAACTGAATATGTGGACCCAGTGCCTATAGTTGACCTTCTACCGAAAATATCAGTCAATCCACAAAGAAATCTCAAACGAGTATACCATTTGACTTTGCGAGAGTATAAAATGTTTGGTTACATCTATACTTAGCCCTTCCTTACTTGTTACTAATTAAACTTTAAATTTTTTCGAATTCGCAATTATTCAAATAACTTTTGGCCGCTGTTGCCAAGGAATGGAAGTTGGAATATTCGAGTTAACGGTTTACAAGGTAGTATACGGACTAATAGTTGAAAATTTTGCGGTACCAATCTTACTAAGAATAAAGCTATATTCAGGGAAAAAAGTTTACTTTAATGAAATATATAAATGTGTGTGGCGATTTGAAAACCGAGTATAGATTCTGTTTTCTGCTAAAAATAACAAGTTGATCGGTGGCCAATTAGTCATGAAGCCGCCATCCAGGAAACAGTATGAATTGACCAGACAAACGTTAACATAAGACCGTTCGCAACTGTCAAATAATGCTTAAGCGATCATGATAACTCTTATCAGAGAACTGAAACGAGTAATACATTTTAGTTCATACTCGAGTACTGATCCGTTACTATATCTGAACATATAGTCATTTACAAGTGACAGACAGCATGTGTCAAAAACACATGGACACAGTTCATTAGCCAGCTACACGGCTTCACGGCAGCAGGCTTGCAATTGTTGCTGTAGCTAATTTAAAACCAGTTATAATTTTCCCAACGACAATGGGCAGCTGTAGTATTGCCATTAATATGTGAAATGTAAAATTATTCAAAGCTCTAAGTCTAACTTGATATATCATTTGTAATAACAATTGATAATTTAAAACAATGAATCGACCTATTTACATATATTTGGACAAAAAATTTCACTTTGAACAAAACATTTAAACTTTCATTGAAGTGAAAGCTTTTAGTACTGCACCATCGAAATTGTGTACATCAACTGTTGGATATGTCGCTGCCGTCTTTAAAATGTTGAAGAAGTGGCTGTATACGAATCTAACCGATCGTCTTCAATCAGCCACAATAAACAAGTTTAAATGGCCAGCGATCAGCATATATATGATTTCCTTATGAACAGGGATAGGCAAAACCTTAGCAATGCACTTTGTACATACTTGGAATTGTTGATGTGGCCACTGTACAGAGGGTATTGGGTTTTTTTCGGTTTTAAAGTTCTATCAGTCCATAGTGCCGCTCACTATGGCTAGAAGGACCATGAATAATCTCTTCAATTACACACTCACCTTTTTAGCACTTTTATCACTTAAAACCAAGAGGACACAAAATACAAAATTGATTATACCGGCAGTATCCTTGTTTTATTAAAAATTATATAAAAGGCTAAAAATTGTAATTAATACTCGGTCGAAAAGTCTTTGCGGTCAGCGTGGTCTTGACGGCTCGAATCATCCGAACGAAAAAGGCGCCTCTGGTTCTGTGGTAGTCCGTTTTAAGTGTTGGGTTGTGTAGAGTTGTGGTGTTTTTTTTTTTTTTGTGTTCGAAGGGGAATCTTCCAAGGTAGATGTAATGTGTATGTGTGAGTGGTCTGCGTGGTGTGATATCTGCAGGGGTGGTGTGTGTTTGTGGGTGTTAGTAGGTGGAGTCTTCTTGTAGATTGTGTTGATGTGATGTATTGGCGCTCAGTGGCGTGGATGGAGGGGAATGCGTAACTCACCTAGCCAGATTCAAAATGCTTTTATAAAGAAGATAAGTTTTTGATTTTTCCCAAGAATTGATTAAATGTAATGGCAGAAGACGGAGGAAAACTCTCAATGCGCCTCCCAAGCGGGAAATCGAGTGATATTTTTGACAGTGGTGATTCCAAGGTAGGTTGTCTTATTTTATCCTTTACGGTTTTTAAAGACCAATTACTTACATTGACTTACCTCCTTGCTTTACACCAGTATGTAGGGAAGAAGTTTCGTCTGTCGGCGTTCGAATGGTTGGTGATACTGAAACGCAATAGCTAACCCTGACGAAATAGTGGGTTCTCTGGATGAACTACTTATTCATTTACTTTGTGTATTTTTAGGTGTTTTTAGTTGACGCTCAACAGTTTTCCTTTTACATTGAGTGTGCGGCGCAGAGAAGGCTAAGAATATACTGTGTCGTTTGGAGCACACCGCAAGGTGGTGGTGAGGTAATGGCCAACTCTGCTTTTTATACGCAGAAAACTGCCATCTCGGAAGGTCAAGAATACGTTAATGTCTACTATGAGGTGAAAATCAAAAATACGTCAATGTATACTATGAGATTCCCGATTTTAATCTACAATATCACACATTTTGCCATGGTTGCTGCGTATCGAATTAAAATATTACAAGTGTTGGGCATTGAGGCTGTACGTAAATGGGCTGAGAAAGAAATGAATGATGTGCTGAAGTTCTACGGCTTGTACGTAAACTATCGTCCCGTGGCCTTGTGTGAGGAAATGATAGCTTACTGAATACAAGTAATTAAATTATACAAGTATAACTTTTCTAGATGTTATATACATTTAATTGAGGCCATATATCGGCATTATAATATTGTACATATACATAAGTATCAATAATTTAATCATAACTGGCCAATATTGTATATTTCTATGTTAAATATGTTTATATACTTTAATCATTGGAATTTTATTAAAAATTGTTTCTTCTGGTTTATTATAGCACAAAATTCAAAAAGGTAGCTTTCTTTATATTAATCTAAAATATTTTGTTTGGTTTGAAAATGTCACCAGCTGAGAATTTAACATTTTGTTTGGTTACCTTGACATCGGCAACCCATGTCAATCATTTCTATAGTTACCAAAACAATGTTTAGGTAACCAAACAAAATGTTACTGGAGGTAAACAATGTTAAAATTTCAGCAAAATTTTTGACGTTTCTTAACATGTAGCCAAGGAAACTACCGTAGCTAATAAATCTAACCTTTTTATATGAGTTGTGTACAAACTTCCATGCCTTTATTTCTAAAATATAATGTAGATATTTTACTGTATCAAATAAAGAAGAAAATAATTTTTAATTGTTTTTATTTATTTTAGATATTTGCAAATTTTGATGGAAATTTCTTAAGCTCGATTTCAATATCACTATTTTAGTTTTTAAATAATAAAATTTAAGTTAAATATTAGTATTAAGTACTAAATTAATTAATTTAAAATATTATTCTTTAATTAGGGTACATGTATGTATCTAATGTTCGAATATTAACAATTAGTAACTTATTTTAACTATTATTGGCTAAATGACCACTCACTCCCCCCTCACCGTAAGACACTGTCACACTACACCAATTCACATCCACATCACCACACCTACTTACCATACATTCCATACCTACATACCATACATTCCACATCACTACACCATGCACCAACACGCACACAAACACAACTTAACACCGATCACACCACTATGAAGACATCAGCAGATATATAAGGGACTAAAAGAAGGATCCCGTCCGCTTTTTAGCATTTCGATTCGCTAGCGATCAGTTCTCCGAGCACCCGCCTAAATCGACTCTCTTTCTTTTTTAATAATTATTTGCTAACGGTGAGTGAAGGTAAAATTAACTTAATAAGTATTTAAATATGGTCCTTCGAGCCCTAGTGGACGGCACTATGGGTAGTTAAACATAAACGAAAAAAAATATATATATATTAAAATAACGTGAACAAGATTGTAACGTGAACAATAAATAATGTGAAAAAAAAATTTTTTTAACAAACAGTTAAAAAAAAAAAACGGAGCAGTGACAAAAGTGCGGTGCCAAAACGTGAACAACAAAAAACAAAATATATATATATTGTACGTTCATAAAGTGAACAAAACGCAAAGTGCAGTGGGACAGTGAAAACAAAAGGATATCTACAGAGACGAACAATTGCAGTGCAGTGTTTAAAAAAAAGCAAAAAAAAATAAATGGAAAAACAAAAAACATCCAAAGTGCGGTGAAGTGTATTAAACACATATATACAGAAAGCTATACATATACATATATACACGGTGTTTTCCTTGAGAAAAAATAAAAACCCTTATGTGCATACTGACAACAAAAAATAAGTGGCTAAAAAGTGGTGTTACAAAAACAAAGAAAAAAAAGAGATAAAAGCTTAAATTACATTTAAATAACAACAATAAAAACAAAACGGGAGCGAAAATAATCCCAAAATCAAACCGGGCGAGATCCTCACAACAAATTTAATATAATATACAAATATACATTCGGGCGCGGAGTAACAAAAAACACCACAAAAAGCAACACCTAGCACGCAAAATCAGAAACAACAGAGGACAAAGGAATTGGAAAGAAACACAGAAGAACACACAGACGTACATGCACGTAACTATTGTATACAAGTATACACGCAATACATATATTCCCCAAAAGCCCTTGGAGGAAATCAAAGTGAGTCCATTCGATTCCCTTTTCTTATATTTATGCACATACATATATATTTATTGCGAATTGCAGTTTACATTTGTACAAAAAACTGTAATAAAATACCAAAAAAACCGTTCAATATCTTGGTAACGGTTGGAAATTTGGTATAACTTACCGGTTTTAATTGCGGGTTCAAATAACGAAAAACCGTTTATTGTATTATATATGTACATTCATACACAAACATATATACGACAGATATATATATGTATATAATATATAATAATTGACTACCTGCTTACCTTCGTGTATTAAAACACAATATACACAAAAAAAAAAAAACAAATTTAAGTATTTCAATACTTACAAATTTTTCCGGCAAAACCCCTTACGCTTAATTACGCAGTAAGCAGGATTGCGAAAAATATGTGAGCAAAGGAAAAGTCAAACTTAAAGCATAAAAGGCAAAATAAATATACATACATATATACAATAAACGAAGTTAAACGAAAAAAAAGGAAAATAAAAAAAAAAATATATATATATATATACGTACCAAAAGGAGTACTTCATTTACTTCTAACGTATATATAACAATTATATATATAAAATTATATACAGTGCATAGTTACGTATACATACATATGTATTCTAAATATTAAATATTAAACATTAATATCGTATACAACATATCATATTTTACATACATATGTATATATCTTATACATCATTTATACATACAATAAAAA
>NW_021662414.1:21159-34621 GCF_001188975.3 Bactrocera oleae
CGTATTATTTTAATTTAATTTAACAATTTATTGAATAAATTGTTTATCTATTTAATTTTTTATTTTTTGATGTCCTTATTTAGGGGTATGTAGGTATACCAATGCGTGGACTTGTAGTTATGTATATTATGTACTTGTGCAATCGAGAGCTCGTTGAAGAGATCAATGCACTTTGACCCTAGTAACTAGTAAGCACGAATTATTTGTGCTGAAAAAATTTGGACGCAATCCTGCTTGCTTGCTGCAAGGGTATTGCGGGATATATGCCAAAGTGGACTTTGAATATAAATATAAATTTAGTTTGAACCAATATGTATGTATATTGTTCAAAATTTTGTATTATTTATATAAAATAGTATGATTTTATTAAATAATCCGCGTTTTTTTTACCGAACCGTATTTACCATATTACATATATAGGTATATAAGTATAAGCGTATTTTATACTGTAAGTAATGTAAAAAAGCGAATTATGTATAGTCGTAAAAGAGCGCGAGAGAAGAATTGGCAATAGCAGGTAATGTCACAATTTTCAATAAGCACTGTATGTACGTATGTAAGGATTGTGAAGACTTTTACAAAGCCACAACTACTAGATCAGATAATGGTTGGTACGTCGTACGACTACCACTAAAAAAACAATTTCCCAACAACATCGCCTTAGGTCACTCTCGCACCTCTGCAATACAGCAGTTTCAAAGTATGGAAAAAAACAAATAATCATCAACGGCAAATACCACTCATTTTACTTGCCGCATCATGCAGGGGTAAAGCCAGACAAAAAAACAACTAAAGTAAGAGTTGTTTTTAATGCTTTAAGATCTACTAGCTCAGGGAATTCCCTAAATGATATTCTATTTACGGGACCCACGCTCCAACCAGATTTAATGCTACTCATTTTAAATTGGCGTACATAAAGACGATCAAGATTTTCAGCGAATTATTATATTGGCAGAAAACCCAAAGTCAAAATTTCCTATGGCAACCAAAGTGTTAAAAACACAAACATATGTAGACGATATCTTGTCTGGAAGTCACAGTCACAAGCATACGAGTCCCTCTCACAAGTGGTAAAAGCCCTCAAAACCGCAGGGTTTCCGTTGAAAAAGATAACGGCGAACCACCCTAATATTTTAAAAAATATACCACATGAAAATTTGTTAGATACTAATTTCCTTAAATTCGAGAAGGAAAGTACAACAAAAACTCTGGGGATCCATTGGAATGCGATATCTGACCAGTTTTCATACACTACAGAGTCAATATCTGCGTTATTCCGCATAACAAAGCGACAAATTCTATTCTCTGTGGCGAAACTTTTGACCCGCAGGATGGCTTTCGCCAGTTATGATACAAGCCAAAATCCTAATACAAGAATTATGGCTAGATGGAACCGACTGAGACGAACAAGTAAAACCACTTCGTTTAGAAAGGTGGTCCCAGTTTGCGAACAATCTAAACGATATCTCACAGATACAAATCCACGATGGTAAATTATGCCCCAGAGCACAAAGTCGAACTACACGGCTTCTGTGACGCTTCTGAAAGGCATATTGCGCAACTATATATGTTCGCACACAAAATGGCACTGTGACCACATGCCACTTGCTAGTAGCAAAGCAAAGTGCTCCTTTAAAAACAATAAGTCTGCCACGACTTGAACTGTGTGGAGTGCTAGCAGAACTAGCCAAACTAGTATCCATGGTGCGAATGCATTTAAACATGGCACAATATAAATTATATCTATGGTCCGATTCCGAAATTGTACTAGCCTGGTTAGAAAACTACCACATGCATGGAAGACGTATATTTCCAACCGAACGTCTCAAATACTTGGCTAGTAGGATCAGCCATTGGCGACATGTAGCCAGTGCTGACAATCCTGTGATCTAGGTACAAGAGGATGCAAACCCCTGCATCTTGCCACCACCACCCTCTGGTGGAATGGCCCCGATGGTTACAGAATCTCCGATTCTTGGCCACATCGCCCATGCGCCATATTAATTGCCCCAGAAAGTCGAAAATCGACCCTTTTCACACAACAGTGGATGATACTGACATCCTTGAACGATTTTCATCGTTCCCCGAGCACTCGAGTAATCGCTTACATGCTCAAGTTCATAGAACGACTCGAAATTAAAATTAAGGAGTAACTTCATTACACTCTCAAGGCGATACAGTGACGCACCTAGACTTACAAAAGCAAAGTCTCTCTTATCGCATCTACGCAAGCGCGCTACTTCCGCCGCGATACATCACTTTTGCGAGAATCAAAACCTATTGACAAGAGAAGTCCCCTCTTAGTTCTAAACCCATTCCTCGACACGAAAGGTCTTCTTGTGTGAATGGTCGGCTTGCCAATTTCAAGCTTAACGTATAACGAACGCCATCCCATAATTGTTCAGAGAAGTCTCGACTTGCCACACTACTCATCAATTATATCCACATATTAATGCTTCATGCTGAACATCGCCTTATGTAACATATGGTCCGCCAGGAATTTTACATTCCTCGACCTAAGCCCAATATAAGAAGTGCATTTTCTTGTGCAAAATCTGTACCATGCACAAGCGAAAGATGAGAACACAGATTATGGCAGCACTTCCCCGGAACGCTGCACTTCGCTCTGCCTTTCTCCATCACAGGTGTCGAATTGCTGGGCCTTTTCAAATAAAGGCGTCCATGTTAAGGTCTCCCACTCTGATGAAAGGCTATGTGGCTGTTTTGTCTGTTTTACGACGAAAGCAGTGCACCTTGAGCTTTGTACTAATCTGACGAAGGAGGTTTTGCGGCATTTGCTCGCTTCGTCGGTCGACGCGGCTTTCCATCGAAGATCATGAGCGATAATGGTAAAACATTTATCGGCGCTCAAAGAGCCACCGAAAACAATTGTGGACTTTATCAAACAAGTCTCACCTGAGATTGTAAAAAGTACGCGCACCAAGCACTTAATTGGCATTCATCCTCCAGCGCTCCTCATAGGGTGTTTATGAATCAGCTGTAAAGCTTCAAATCCCACTTCAAAAATAGCTGGAAATTACAAATTCAATTACGAAGAATTTACGATATTATTAATTCTTAATAGCCGTTCTCAATTCACGGCCTCTTACAATCCTTTCGCAAGATCTCCGATTTCACAGCCTTAACTCCAGGGCACTTCTCAAAGGAACACCATTCTGGCCATACCTGAGCCAGGCGTGGAGTCGCTATCCTTATTAAATCGCTGGGAAAGAATTAAAATTCTCCATCACGATTTCAGCCGTCGATGGAAAGAAGAATATATAAAGGATCTCCATAAACGATACCGTTGGAAGACTCCTGAACAAGCACCAAAGCTTGGAGATTGTGTCATCATCCATGACAAAAGCTACATTACGGCTCCGACGGTCACATACGAGGGGTTGATCTTCGTACACAAAGCGGAATGCTAACCAGACCGCTCGTGAAGCTATGCTTTCTCGCTTCATTTCAAATGAAGTACGGACCGATGACTCCACCAGACTTAAAACCACACCACATTATCAACTGTTGCAAACTTTGTTCTTCCGTATATCTTTTCATGATAAAATTGTAAACTTACTGAATACAATGAAAAATTATAGATCATGACATTATGAAATGGCCAAACGATACTTAAAATCGTATCATCTTATTGGAAAATTCGATATCAACATGTTAAAGGCCGTTTTCTCATGCACGTTGATATTAACCTTACCGCTGTTAACTTAACTAAATGATAGTTTTAACTGACAGAACCGTTTTCACCAAGTTGTGTTTAGCTTACCTACAGATAGTTTGACTATTGTGAGTGTGTGTGAATGCGTGGGAAAAACAGTTCAGAAAATTTGCATTGTGAACATACAAAAACTGTGTTAACGCCATGAGTTATGTATGTGAATGTTCACACAAGGCTCGTTTTGTCGCCCAAACCGTAGACAAGGAACCGATCAGAAAAGACGAAGACACAGTGCCGCTCGTTCTCGGGTGGCACGCTCTTTCTTTTCCAGTAATAGCTCGCTGCTACACCAAGCATTCTATTTCATTTTCAAATTCTTTTCATGGCTGCACAAGCTCGGTTTTAAAAAGTTATTAACACTATGTTGGAAAATTTAAATATTATTACTACTTTTGTTTAATAAGCGACAAGAGAATGACAGCTGTCATTTCTTGTGCTGGTTGGGAACTTACCAAAACACTCTAACCAAAACTCAAGTGACAGACAGTTGCTAACCAGATGCTTAAATGAGCGAAGTTTCCCCCTTAATTTACACACCACCTACTTTGAAAAAAACTGGCGCACCCTAAAGCAACCCACCACACCTGGGAACACTACTCACAATCACACCATACACGGATATCACCACACATGGCCATATTACATACACGGATATCAACATCCTAGGCGCTAACTCGACAGCTACGCGCAACATCAATTCGTTTTATAAAGTTCTGTTTGGATCATGAACTTTGTTGCGCTATGTAAATCCAGCGATCGTTTCCGTTTCAAATTGTATTTACATATATATATTTTCGAATTTAATTATACAAAATAAATGCCAAATTCAATTTCCACAATAAACTAAAGTTAACATTCGAATTACATGCGCATTTTTATTTTAGCCATCGTGTGGGTGCTACCTAATAAAGTTAACATAAAGTGCTGTGTTCTTAGCAATATATTGGGCTCAAATATAAACATAGTCCTTTGAGCATTACCGAAAGGCACCTCGGAAAATACACATGATAGAAGTGAATACTTTTTATCGGTTCATTGAGAGTGAGAGTGAGAAAAAGAGTTATATTGTACATATTACAGGGATAATCGAAATAATAATATTTGTTACACAAATTTAATATTTATTTTATTTCCTGAATTTGTACATTATATTCTGTCGGAGCAGGTATAGCTATAGCGAATATTATGCCTTTATGGTAACTGAAGTATGAAACATATGTTCATGATTCTAAATAGTGCAATTTCTAGTGAATAGAGTTCGTTCTTCCTGATTTAGTCGCGGCAACTTTCCGGTCGTTATTCATATCTATACCGAGTTTTTCACGAAGAAAGTGAAGTAGTGGCAAGGACGCAATATCCGCAAAATTTATATTAAAGTGACTACCGAGAGTTCATGGTATGTGATCATCACCCCTGCTAAAAAGAGTAGCACCGCCATGAGTGTATATAACCAACGAACTCTGTATGCAATACCTGATATCCTCAAGTTTTTATTATGAGATATGTAGATCGTTGCAATGACAAGTTCTTTTCCGTTGGATATTTTTCATTTACTCAAGCTGATATCGCCAATTTCAATCAAAGGAATTATATGTGCAGTAGAATATATTGCACTCATATCATATCATATTCGTATCACTGCATATATGAGATCCTCGGAGCTCGAAGACTTTAGCACTTAACGGTGTACTTATATTGATATTTTTTTTCTTTGGCGAATAAAATCAAGTATTTGTTTACCAACGAATGTTTTACTATAAACAAATAATGTAAGTACATTTTTCGAATTAACAAAAGTGTTTAAGTTTTTGTTTAGAACTCATATACTGTTCTACTTGTAAGTTTCTTCTTCTTAGATCAAAAGAATTTCGTCTCAAGATGGCGGCTGGCAAATCTTGCATTCTATCCTAATTGATTCCATCATGTATGCTGTTATCGTAACTTTTAACCTTTTCATTCAAATTCTTTTCATTGTTGCAAGGGCGTCGGTTTCAAATGGTATGTAATAGAATAATAGAAATATTTTGAAGAATGATTAATAAGAATAAAAATAAGAAACTCTAAAATATTTATTTTAAAAATTTCATAACATTTAGCATTATTAAACCTTATTACTTTTATACCAATCGTTACTTGCCTAATGTGGAATGTATAGTCGCAAATCGCTTGTATTTTTACAGAATATTGACGTTTACGCGAATAGTAAATTTTATGCTGCATAACTGGAGTTTCGGCTAATTTTATTTCGGAACCATCGAAGTAGCCTACCCACCTTGGCATTTCTTTGGCAGTTGTAGATGCAATCTCCAGCTTTCCTCTCTCATTGGGCCAGTATAAAACTCATTTTTTAATCGCAATATGGTTTTAAAAAAGGCGTTGGGTTACATTTTTAATAGTGCCTCCATTATCCACACGGACTAAGGAAGCCACTTTGTGAACAGATTGTTCATCGTCGGAAGATCCCAACCGATATGGCACTATTTTGAGTTGCTATTCGATTAGAAGTTGGGTAGCACTAAAACTTGTTTTAAAAACAGCGTAATTTTTAATTAATTCTAAGATTCGCATTCCTCCGGGTGAACACAAAGTATCTGATTGAATTTGCTTTAGCCAAGATTGCTTAACACATTTCGCATTGCTTCTTCGGTTTCTCAGCAAAGAACTCATGCTGATTGAAAAATTTTCAATGGCTTCGTCTTCTTTCTCACCTGCCAAATTGTGAATATTTGTATTGAATGAAGAAATGTATGCAAATACTTACTTGATTCAACTTCTAATAAAGTCAGTGCAAGGTTTTCACATCAAAAATCCATAATTTTATTTTTGTCCCTTTCTCGTGCCATTTTTCTATTCTTAATTTTTTACTATCAGCTGTAGTGTAGAAATATTACAGAAAATGACATACAACGATTAAGGGGTGTTCATAAGTCTCGTATTTTTAAAAACAATTGAAATACGACATAAGACATACGACAAAGATTGTGAATTGCCTATATGCTTATTTCACGAATTAAAAAAGTGTTTACTCCTTTGTTTACAATTTTTAGGGTCATTGATAGTTTTTCATGCTTTTTCTTCTCAACTCAAAAGAATTACGCCGCAAGATGGCGGCTGGCGTAATCTTGTATTCTATCATTATTGGCTAAGATGTAATTAATTTATATAATACAATTTATCACAACAAATAAATAAACGCTTCTAAGTACACAATAACAAACTTCAAAGATTACGATTAAAATACTATCACAAATATATTGTACTGTAATAGTTCAGGCGTAATGAACATCAGCACCCTGTCTTACCTATAACTTACCGACTGTACATAGGAGATATAGTGTACAACGGTGCAAGAGGAAAGCTGAAGCGGGGGCGTCGCATGCCCTATGTCTAATCATATAGTAATGTTTCGTTCAATATTCATCGAATGTATTTACGAAATCGACTGCGATTTTGCCAAAAAGGTCTTAGGACCTTTTGCAGGAATAAATGAATAGCTGTGCAAATTTTCAAGTCTTTCCGTGCTGTGGTTCGGACATTCTCTGATTACATAACGAATAGCTATAGTAATATTTTCATTTTTTATTTATAAGATATCATTAGCAATATTTTTGGGTGGGCGTTTGTTGTGTGGATCAGAGACCTGCTGAGGTGCACTGCAACATCAAGTACAACACATGCTTACTTTTTATACTCTCGCAACCTGTTGCTACAGAGTATAATAGTTTTGTTCAGCTAACGGTTGTTTGTATCACCTAAAACTAATCGAGTTAGATATAGGGTTATGTATATATAAATGATCAGGATGAAGAGACAAGTTGAAATCCGGGTGACTGTCTGTCCGTCCGTCCGTCCGTCTAGGTATCAAAGGTCGTAGAAAGCCGTTAACACTCTAGTGGCATGGACAAAAGTTCACAACAGAAGAATCGTCGAAAGACAACCTCGATATTAGTCGTAGATTTGCCGGTACAATCATTTAAAAAAGTCGATAACGCCCATCTTAAGTTTTTGCAAAACACATCAACGGTAGTATTTCCAGCCGTATTACCATGAAATCATTGCCGAATATTTTAATTCGATTGCGATTTAACGCATGGCTATGAGGTTCCGAATTCCTGAGGTCCTAATATAAACATCCTGAGGTAAATAATTTTTTCATTTTCAAAGCTAAAGCGGGTGTTGGCTTAGGTTCAATGAGCAGTTAAAATTTTCTTAAAGCTCTGTCGGAAGCAAAACTACCGCGGCAGGGTCAACCTAGGCATTTCATTAGACTTTGAAGAACTAGCCGAGGTCGAGACATACTTACATAGTGAAAACAGTGCAATTCGAAATTTTAAAAAGAGAACTAAACACGTAAAAGAAGAATGAAAGCTCAGCATTTCAAGTATAGATTCTGGAAATAAAGAATACAACACTGTTTACCACAGTTACCGCTTCGTCAGAAATGGAAAGATAAATAATTGGTACTAATTTGCGATGATATTCAGTTCCGAAGCAAATGGCAGAAAGGGTGTGTAACCAAAGTATTTCCAGCTATAGATGGATATACGAGTACCATATTCGATTCAATTAAGTGACAAGGGCGGGAGGAATACTATGCCGTCCAACCGCAAAACTTGACAGTCTTGGAATAGGGGTAAATCACAGTATGATACACGGTGGGGCGCAGAACTTCTCAGCTGTTTTTTATAAGGACACACTTATGTTACTTCTCCGATTTTGAAGAAATAAAAGAAACAAGAAAGAAATATGTAAGAGCACAAGAGCACATCATTGCAGAAACAGAAATATCAGCGAAGTGTAAGTGTGAATATGTACGAGTAACATTACAGCTACACAACAAATATTTTGTGTATGGGGGAATATGTGACATTACAGCTACGCTTCAAAATGCTTTGCTATACTTCGTTCCACGAAAATTAACATGAGTTTGGTGTAGAATATTTTGCAGCCATTGCGAATTTTTTTCGTAAATTTTCTACTTTTTCATTACTTTTTGTACATTTTTGTTATCTCTATCAAATTTCTTGACCTCAAACATACGCGTCTAGCTGACATGGAGTAAGTTACTTGTCATTAAAATCATCTGACGGTGGGCCCACAAAACGTTCCACGGTATTGCAATGAGTGTAGATTCACGAGGCAACTCGAGCTCATCTTCTGTTATAGTACGAAGTGCAGTATTTTGACTGGAAGAGAGTCTGGTTTATTGCTAAAGACCAATAACTTCAAATAACTTCACAAGAAGTAGTCTAATGGTGTTAAATCACAACTTCTTGGAGGCCATTCAATGTCACAATTTCTTGAAATTATGGAATCTAAAACGTAGCCCTATCTTGTTGGAAGCAGATGTCGTCAAGATCAACTTCAAATTGCGGCAATAAAAAGTTGGTTATCATCGATCTATACTGCCCTCCACTGACAGTAACTGTGTCACAAGCTTCATTTCAAATGAAATACGGACCGATGACTCCACCAGACTTAAAACCACACCACATTATCAACTGTTGCAAACTTTGTTCTTCCGTATATCTTTTCATGATAAAATTGTAAACATTACTGAATACAATGTAAAAAAATTATAGATCATGACATATTGAAATGGCCAAAACGATACTTAGAAATCGTATCATCTCTATTGGAAAATTCGATATCAACATGTTAAAGGCCGTTTTCTCAATGCACGGTTGATATTAACCTTAACCGCTGTTAACTTAACTAAATGATAGTTTTAACTGACAGAACCGTTTTCACCAAGTTGTGTTTAGCTTACCTACAGATAGTTTGACTATTGTGAGTGTGTGTGAATGCGTGGGAAAAACAGTTCAGAAAATGTATGCATTGTGAACATACAAAAACTGTGTTAACGCCATGAGTTATGTATGTGAATGTTCACACAAGGGCTCGTTTTGTCGCCCAAACCGTAGACAAGGAACCGATCAGAAAAGACGAAGACACAGTGCCGCTCGTTCTCGGGTGGCACGCTCTTTCTTTTCCAGTAATAGCTCGCTGCTACACAAAGCATTCTATTTCATTTTCAAATTCTTTTCATGGCCGCAACAGCTCGGTTTTAAAAAGTTATTAACACTATGTTGGAAAATTTAAATATTATTACTACTTTTGTTTAATAAGCGACAAGAGAATGACAGCTGTCATTTCTTGTGCTGGTTGGGAACTTAACAAAACACTCTAACCAAAACTCAAGTGACAGACAGTTGCTAACCAGATGCTTAAATGAGCGAAGTTTCCCCCTTAATTTACACACCACCTACTTTGAAAAAAACTGGCGCACCCTAAAGCAACCCACCACACCTGGGAACACTACTCACAATCACACCATACACGGATATCACCACACATGGCCATATTACATACACGGATATCAACATCCTAGGCGCTAACTCGACAGCTACGCGCAACATCAATTCGTTTTATAAAGTTCTGTTTGGATCATGAACTTTGTTGCGCTATGTAAATCCAGCGATCGTTTCCGTTTCAAATTGTATTTACATATATATATTTTCGAATTTAATTATACAAAATAAATGCCAAATTCAATTTCCACAATAAACTAAAGTTAACATTCGAATTACATGCGCATTTTTATTTTAAGCCATCGTGTGGGTGCTACCTAATAAAGTTAACATAAAGTGCTGTGTTCTTAGCAATATATTGGGCTCAAATATAAACATAGTCCTTTGAGCATTACCGAAAGGCACCTCGGAAATACACTGATAGAAGTGATACTTTTATCGGTTCATTGAGAGTGAGTGAGAAAAGAGTTATATTGTACATATTACAGGGATATGAATAATAATATTTGTTACACAATTTAATATTATTTTATTTCCTGAATTTGTACATTTATTCTGTCGGACAGGTATAGCTATAGCGAATATTATGCCTTTATGGTAACTGAAGTATGAAACATATGTTATGATTCTAAATAGTGCAATTTCTAGTGATAGAGTTCGTTCTTCCTGATTTAGTCGCGGCAACTTTCCGGTCGTTATTCATATCATACGAGTTTTCACGAAGAAAGTGAAGTAGTGGCAAGGACGCAATATCCGCAAATTTATATTAAAGTGACTACCGAGAGTTCATGGTATGTGATCATCACCCCTGCTAAAAGAGTAGCACCATGAGTGTATATAACAACGAACTGTTGCATACCTGATATCCTCAAGTTTTTATATGAGATATGTAGATCGTTGCAATGACAAGTTCTTTTCGTGGATATTTTTCATTTACTCAAGCTGATATCGCCAATTAATCAAAGGAATTATAGTGCAGTAGAATATATTGCACTCATATCATATCATATTCGTATCACTACATGTATGAGATTCTCGGAGCTCGAAGACTTTGACACTCAACGGTGTACTTATATTGATAATTTTTTCTTTGGCGAATAAAATCAAGTATTTGTTTACCAACGAATGTTTTACTATAAACAAATAATGTAAGTACATTTTTCGAATTAACAAAGTGTTTAAGTTTTGTTTAGAACCATATACTGTTCTACTTGTAAGTTTTCTTCTTAGATCAAAAGAATTTCGTCTCAAGATGGCGGCTGGCAAATCTTGCATTCTATCCTAATTGATTCCATCATGTATGCTGTTTCGTAACTTTTACCTTTTCTTCAAATTCTTTCATTGTTGCAAGGGCGTCGGTTTCAAATGGTATGTAATAGAATAATAGAAATATTTGAAGAATGATATATAAGAATAAAAATAAGAAACTCTAAAATATTTATTTTAAAATTTCATAACATTTAGCATTATTAAACCTTATTACTTTATACCAATCGTTACTTGCCTAATGTGGAATGTATAGTCGCAAATCGCTTGTATTTTTACAGAATATTGACGTTTACGCGAATAGTAAATTTATGCTGCATAACTGGAGTTTCGGCTAATTTTTTCGGAACCATCGAAGTAGCCTACCCACCTTGGCATTTCTTTGGCAGTTGTAGATGCAATCTCCAGCTTTCTCTCTCATTGGCCAGTATAAAACTCATTTTTAATCGCAATATGGTTTTAAAAGGCGTTGGGTTACATTTTAATAGTGCTCCATTATCCACACGGACTAAGGAAGCCACTTTGTGAACAGATTGTTATCGTCGAAGATCCCAACCGATATGGCACTATTTTGAGTTGCTATTCGATTAGAGTTGGTGCACTAAAACTTGTTTTAAAACAGCGTAATTTTAATTAATTCTAAGATCGCATTCCTCCGGGTGAACACAAGTATCTGATTGAATTTGCTTTAGCCAAGATTGCTTAACACATTTCGCATTGCTTCTTCGGTTTCTCAGCAAAGAACTCATGCTGATTGAAAATTTTCAATGGCTTCGTCTTCTTTCTCACCTGCAAATTGTGAATATTTGTATTGAATGAAGAAATGTATGCAAATACTTACTTGATTCAACTTTAATAAAGTCAGTGCAAGGTTCACATCAAAATCCATAATTTATTTTGTCCCTTTCGTGCCATTTTTCTATTCTTAATTTTTACTATCAGCTGTAGTGTAGAAATATTACAGAAAATGACATACAACGATTAAGGGGTGTTCATAAGTCTCGTATTTTAAAACAATTGAAATACGACATAAGACATGACAAAGATTGTAATTGCTATATGCTTATTTCACGAATTAAAAAGTGTTTACTCCTTTGTTTACAATTTTAGGTTCATTGATTTTTCATGCTTTTCTTCTCAACTCAAAAGATTACGCCGCAAGATGGCGGCTGGCGTAATCTTGTATTCTCATTATTGGCTAAGATGTAATTAATTTATATAATACAATTTATCACAAAAAATAAATAAACGCTTCTAAGTACACAATAACAAACTTCAAAGATTACATTAAAATACTATCACAAATATATTGTACTGTAATAGTTCAGGCGTAATGAACATCAGCACCTGTCTTACCTAACTTACCGACTGTACATAGGAGATATAGTGTACAACGGTGCAAGAGGAAAGCTGAAGCGGGGCGTCGCATGCCCTATGTCTAATCATATAGTAATGTTTCGTTCAATTTCATCGTGTTATTACGAAATCGACTGCGATTTTGCCAAAAGGTCTTAGGACCTTTTGCAGGAATAAATGAATAGCTGTGCAATTTTCAAGTCTTTCCGTGTGGTTCGGACATTCTCTGATTACATAACGAATAGCTATAGTAATATTTTCATTTTATTTATAGATATCATAGCAATATTTTGGGTGGGCGTTTGTTGTGTGAGTAGAGAACTGCTGGATGCACTGCAACATCAAGTACAACATGCTTACGTTTTGTACTATCGCACCTGCTGCTACAGAGTATAATAGTTTTGTTCAGCTAACGGTTGTTTGTATCACCTAAAACTAATCGAGTTAGATATAGGGTTATGTATATATAAATGATCAGGATGAAGAGACAAGTTGAAATCCGGGTGACTGTCTGTCCGTCCGTCCGTCCATGGAAGCTCTAACTTGAGATATATTTATGAAACTTTGTTGACATATTTCTTGGTACCGGGAGACGGTTGGTATTGCGGATGGGCGTAATCACACCACTGCCACGCCCACAAAATGCCATTAATCAAAAACAAATAAATTGCCATAACTAAGCTCCGCAATAAGATACAAGACTGTTATGTAGAGGTTCCAAAAACATTTGCTTCCAGTGAATTTTGTTATTATAGCTTTAGCGGTTTAGGAGATATGCACATTAAACCTATTA
>NW_021662448.1:2365-24545 GCF_001188975.3 Bactrocera oleae
GAGAGAGATATAACTTACAATACTTGTTTTAAATAAAATGATCTTCGAACTAAATCTTTGCGGAAGAATAAGAAAAAGAAATAAATATGAAAGCATCTTAATATTTTATGTCCCAGTATCTACAAGTATGTGAACAAAAGGAATATCCGAGCCATCATAATTTGTTGATAATTAATCATGAGCCTCGTTAAGAAATGCTGCAATTCATTTAATTGGATATTAAAATGGATAATTAAAAATCTGTTGAGATGGAGAATTTATCGTTTGCCTTGATTTTTCTGAAAATTATACTTTTACTGTTCAAAATGCCATCCAATCTCATCATTGGAATACCAGTCAGGCTACAATTCACCCTTACGTTGTGTACTATAGAGAAAATGAAGAAATGAAAACATAAACTACGCGGTAATTTCGGAAAAGTTAGTCACGACGCGAGCTCAGTTCACCTTTTAATTTTAAATTGATAAAATTTCTAAAAATAAGTTTGGAGCGGATAAAATAAAAGATTTCTATTTTCGGACGGAGCTGCTTCTCAGCACAAAAATAAGTATAATTTTGTGAATTTAATAAATCATAAAAAGATTTCAACGTGGACGCGGAATGGAATTTTTGTTACTTCTCATGGGAAAGGAGCATGTGATGGTTTGGCAGGAAGTTTTAAGAGGCAAGCTTTTCGTGCAAGTCTTCAACGGGAAAGCGATAAGCACATAACCAATGCAACTTCATTATTTGAATGGGGTAAGAATGCATTTAAAAATTAACTTTGGTTTTGCTCTCAAGAAGATCATGACTCCCATGAGAAGATGTTTAAATTACATTATGACCGATGTGTAACCATAAAAATACCCGCCAATATCATCATTACAGAGCTCTTAATAAACATCACTCGAGTGCAAAGTTTTCGCCAAAGACATTAAAATCGTTACCAATAAAGTTAAAAATAAATAAAGCAACACGTATAAGTTATAAGAATTAATTTAAGAATTATTTAACTTCTTTTTATTTATGAAAACTATTTAATTTATTTCTTTCATTTGTTGAAATAAAATTAATCATAAAATAACGATATTTTTAATTAAAAATGAAGTATATTCCTTATTTATAATTCTAAGTAACTCTAAAGATAAGTCAATGACTAAGATACTCAAAATATTCAATTTAAAGAAATTATGAATTTTAATACTTAAAGAATAGGACATTCCAGTTAAAATTTGACCTTGAAATATTAATAGCGGGTATTCAACACATTCTGGTGGATTAGGGAATTCCCGTCTTAAGTATTTCTTTGAAACTATTAAGCGGGTAGGTATTATGCATATTGTTCTACCACATTCATGCTAATTCACTGCAAGCAAATGTGAGACCATCATCCCAACATACAAATGAAATATGATACACACTCTAATGTTGCGTTGCCAAACCGCTATACCTTCAGCGCTCTACCGGCAGCGCTGACCGCCCGTCATAAACATTTTTGCTTAATCTAATCGCGATCAGTCAAATTTTTGCGGATTTCGTTACTTTAATGTTTATTGCAAAATACTAAAAATTTTAATTTTGGGGAGAAGTCATTAAATTTCATTTCTTAACTTAAAAGTTAATTAACAATTTGAAAAAAAAAATTATTTAAATTCATACATATTTTTCAAAGTAAAGTTTTGAACTATAAATCCTGAAAATTTCATTAAAAATCACCAATAGTTTTCTAGTTATTAATTTTTAACTAAAAGTAGTAAAATTTTCAATTAAAAATTGTTGTTAAAATTAAAACTTTAAAAAGTGAGCGGGGATTACTTGCTCATGATGACTACTTTATGAAAAATACTCACATTCAAATTCGATGATCAAGTGAAAATGGGGTCTACTTGACGTGTTTTACTCAAATGCCACTTTACATATGCATGATAATTTTTGCCATATAAACGATTTTTTATGATGAAAATGCTACATTGATAAAATGTGAAGATTATGCAAATAATGATATTTTACTATTTTCATAATTTTCTAATTTCAATTGTTACAGAATTAATAATTTATGTATGTACATGTACATGCTCTATATGTAAGCATGTATGTACAAATATGCGTATGACCGCGCAAACTAAGTAAAGCATACACAAATCTACATACATTTAAGCGTACAAATGTAATACGTCAGCCAATAGAAAAATACAAACATTGTTGTACAAAAGCAACAATTGTCTCAAATAGCATCAGCACCAGAAATCAATATGGCAGCCAAATTGACAAATCCTAAATTTGTAGTAAATCACACACCAACAACATTTTCATTCATTAACGCTGGCACGCAAGCAATAAGCTAAGTCGTTTCATTCATAAAAGCAAACGCCTTACACATCTCCCCGAGCATGCGTTTGCCCACAAGCGTCTTTTCGTGACGATGCCAAAAGCTAGAAATCATAAATTGAACATCTTTCTGATGTTCCCTCTAGAAGGGAAAAGTGACAACTCTGCAAACACAGAAAAAATGACAAAGTGGCAACAAAGCTTTTGTCGATTTAAAATATTTCACAATTGTAAAATATTTTTCCGTGGCTCGCAAAAATCTTCGTCAATATGGTGGCATGTTCATATAAAAACATACATACCTACAATGATTTGTAGGCAAAGCTGTTAGAGCGGCAACGGAAGCGATGACAATCGGCGGGCGTTCGTTTATTTTTCGGCACATCTCGGATTTTCTACCAACAACACAATGTTGTGACACTTTGTTGTCGCTTCAGTCCTTCGACAGATTGACTCTTTGATATAAAAACAAAAAACGTGTCAACGGAGATTTCATATGAAGTAATGAGTGTACAGATCTACATACAAACATACATACAAATGTGCAAACGACATCTCTGGTACGTATGTGATATGTAAATGTGTATTTCTTTGATTTTGGCGCAATTATTGACACTTGCTTTAATAAATATGTAAAATGGGCCAAAACGAAAAAAAGTACATATTTACGTACATAATTACTTTTACACATGCATTTGAAAAGACAAATTGAAGCATGAATGTGAAATGCCGACGGCAAAACACAATTCTGTGCTTTTGTGACTCCATAATAGTGTCAAGTACATGAATTATTTTAAGAAATATATCAAAATATTATATGTTTAAATTATTATCAATAACTCACAATAAAGTAAAAATGAATTATTAAAAAATAATAATAAATAATAGCTCAATAAAAGTGAATATATATCAAATGGCATATAAATATTCCTAGTTTTGCATACATATTATATTCTCTTCAATATTCGTCGGTTGGTTATGTTAAGAGAGCGTATGTGTACAGATTCTCGTGCATGTGAGGTGATCTCCTTGATTCGACTATAATTTTATTCAAAACAAGAACTATTATTAATTCATGAATTTTTTGTATTGAAATAAAATAAAATATGGATAATATAATTACTGGTATATACTTCCCCATAGAGTAAGAAATTCCCGTCATAAATTTGGTCTTAATATTTTTCTTTAATATTAATAGCGGGTGTTAATGTATTAAATTTTCTCCGATTAGAAAATTACTGGCATACGTTTTTCCTTGAAAATATTAATAGCGGGTATTCTAAATCACATTCATGGTAATTCCTTGTAAACTAAAGAGACCACCATCCCAGTTATTCTATTGGTTATCCATCTGTTACCTATAACAAATGCATATGGTAGCATATTGTTT
Source organism: Bactrocera oleae (assembly GCF_001188975.3). NCBI lineage: Eukaryota > Metazoa > Arthropoda > Insecta > Diptera > Tephritidae > Bactrocera > Bactrocera oleae. The sequence goes on from NW_021662448.1 coordinate 6,063, forward strand.
GCCTTTTTGTTTTCATAACCAGTTCCAATTGTTAAAAATAAAATTAAGCATTTTTCATATTAATTTGTTTTTTTTATTCAAAATACTTATTTACTAAAACTAATTACTAAATTAATTAATAATATATATGTATATATAAATAAATATATAATAATATTAATATTATACAACATTTATACATAAACAAGTTAAGTACATTTAACTACACAATCTTGTAAATAATTATTTATAGTACAATTACAAATCTATATGCATAATGTATAATTTGAGCGTTGTTTGCGTCCAGCTATTGGTCTGAAACGGCCAGAATTATGGGCGAACAACTCTTGGTTCCTTTATCATGATAATGCAGCATGGCAGCGTGCCAAAAACTCGACTCGCCTCTTTACAACGTATTGGCTTAAGAGGATCCATGAGACTTGTGGCTGTTCAGCAAAAAGGCGAAAAAAATGGGTTTATTGAAATTGTTGATGTAAATAGATAGTGCCTATATTTTCAGGTGGTCATTGACTAAAAGAAACACATGTATAGTTGAGATTTCGGTGGTTTTGATGAGATGGTAAACAGTTTCAAAAAATTTTTATACTAAAGGGCGTGGTGCCCGTAATGTATACTGTGGTGCAACTTGTAGTCTCATTGTTAATGAACTAGGTGTTCTGTTCTTATTTAGACAAAACAAAATGACTGGAGAAGCAAACGTGTACTCAAAACCTGTGCAGAATTTATGGGGTAATGTTCACACTATGATGTGTTATTGGGAAAATTTATTGACAGCTTTATGTTTAAAGGTTGGAACATCACTGACATTGATTTTAGAAACACTTTATTATTATTTCTCCTGACAATACCTTAATCGCATGGGGTGCTTCTCCAACTTATGGAGAATTAGGCCTTGGTGAATACCAAAAGTCTTCGACTGTTCCTAAGGAAGTGCCCGAAATGGATAATATAAAAATATCTCAGGTTGCTGTTGGTTATTCTCATACAGTTTTACTTGTTGATACTGATAACGAGCCAACAAAACTAAAGTTAAGTCGATAATTGAACAGAGTATATTTAAGCGTAGTTGTTGACCTTCATACTCACCATAATGCATTTTTGATAGAAATATTAGCTCGGTGCTAGGCTTACATCGCGTCTTAGAATTTAAATAAGTAGTTCAATACAGATAAAGATTAATTAATTAAATATATATATGATATATTTATATAAGTATATTTACTAGGTTCCAGGCTACTTACTTTATACAGCCTGTGCATTCGTGAAACTATTCCATTTTTTGCAATTGTCTATAAATCGATTTAGTAAAAGATGTTCCTTATATCTGCGGTACATTTTCTCTCACCTCGCAATCCAATACATACTTATTTAGAAGTAAGTTTAATAAAGTTAGTTAAGAATCAATGTCACAGTTTTATATTTTTTTTACTATTTAGCGTACATATTTATATTTTGCCACTTTGATGCAGTATTGTATTCTACATATTATTGTACAAACATATACAAGAGTTCTTGGAAAAAAACATTAATAACACATCTTTTTTCGAAATGTTAATGACTGTGATTTAAGTAAAATTTTTCAAAAAGTGAATTGTTATATAGATGTGGCTGTACAGCTGTAATTTTTTGGCTGTGAACTTTTTTTACAAAAATATAAAATTTTAATTGAATTTGATTAGTAGTTTAATTGAATATTTAAGGATTTGATTTTGAATTACAAGCTAAGTATAAATGTTTTGTGCATTATCTGAAAGTTTAAATTTTTGAATTTTGGTGCCGAGTCAGCTGTTGTTTCATTTTGTTTTATTTTATTTTGCTTTCCTTCTTTATTTATCTCATCTACTTCTCTATTCGCAGCTGTGTTGCGTGTAGTTTTTTATTTGTTCCAGTGCATCTAAAACTGGTCGCTATACTGTTTTTTCAAACTGTCTTGGTTTTGAACTTTGATAAAAAAAACTGCTATTATTTTTGGATTTGTTATTAATTGTATTTATTATTATTAATATTTTATCAACACACTAATGTATTATATATATATTTGATTTTCTTTTACTTACTCTTTTATTTGATCTTCATTTAATCCTCTTTGTTGTTTATTATGTCGTGTAACTTCCCCAACTGCCACATTAAAGGTGAGTCAGATTAAATGTGCTGGACTGACAGGTAGAATCTTAGACTATATTCTCGTCTCTAAGGGATTGCGTTGGTCCTGTTTAAATTGTAGATCATTTGAAATCGATCTATTTTCAGTTTATAAGCATACACGCAATGGCTTTAACGAAATCGGTCGAGATCTAGAAACCCTCACCGAAAAATTTAGGCACTACGAAAAATTGTTCAAATCTTGCAAGTGCTTACCTGCTCCTAAGCGTAAACGTCCTTCCGATGAAGTAACACTTAGTTTTTCTATACAGAAGAGAACGGCTCCTCCAAATGACCTAATAAGTCTCTCTTCTCCTTGCCCTCAAGGTGATAAGCCGTCTACTTCCAAAGAGCTTAATTCCCCAAAAGCTCAATCTAATAGTAATAAGTGTCCCACAATTCCAGAGGCTACGCTTAATAACTTAGACGTATCTGTTCAATATTTGGTTGTTATTTCACCTAAAAAATCTATATTTATTTCTAGACTTGCTAAAGATACCTTGGTGGAGGACATTAAGTCTTACATTTAGTCGCGTTAAAAAGTTGATATCAATATCCGTAAATTTAACTTCAATTATGATAGAAGTATATCTTTGATTAAAATAGACGTTTCTCTTGAAACATTCAAAAAGACCTTAGATAGTTCATTCTGGCCACCTGGGGTTTTTGTAGGCGAACTTAAGCCTAAACTTAAGAACTTAGAAATCATCCTGAGGTAAACATTGTTAAATTACCAAAAGCAAATACCGATACAAAAACTGATTGGAAGAAATTCGCTAAAATATGATACAAATGATTATGAAATTTTAAACAGCGAATTTCAAATATTTAGATGTGATCGACCGAACAGAATCGGTATTCTATTTGCCTTGCAATTCTCTATCCCATCCGAAGATGTTCTCGTTCCAGGAACCGACTCATTTCAGTCCACGTTAATAGTTGCTTTATTTATTTAACCCTAACTTATATACCACCCCATTCAGACTTATCTGTATATATGCAGCATGCTTCTTAAATAAATCGTGCTACCTCGATGGCAAATAATGCTGATTCAATAATCGTTTTAGGAGATTTTAATTTACCCTGTGCTTCGTGGAAAGCTTTCGATGACTATCGTACCGATTTACAATCGGTCATGTTTTAATGAGTTTTAGAAAAAATGTCCGAATTGGGTTTTACCCAATTAATTTGATTCCGAATAAATGCTTAGATTTAGTATACATTGATACCTTTTCAAAGTGTTCCGTTAGTCAGAGTAATCCTCTTGTTCTACTAGAGGTCTCGTATCATCCGAAATTATAGGCAATGTACGGGATAGTTATAATCAAGCTTCTAACTTCTGTATTCGGTTTAACTTTGCAAAAGCTAATTTTACAAAGTTAGAGAACTTTCTACAATAACAAGACCTAATTATAATGGTGGTAAATTGAGTGTCTCGGATTTTTATAATATAATAAAGAAATTATTTGAAAAGTATGTCCCAATAGTAAAACGAATATTGTAAGTAATGCAAAATCGTTTTATGATTTCGTCAACTCCAAACGCAGGAAAAAATATATTTGCTTGCCTTTGACAAGGATATTTAATTTCTCTCTTAAACACGGTATATTTCCTTCAATATGGAAACAGTAATTTATAATCCCTTTGCATAAAAGTGGATTTAGGTCCAACATAGATAACTATAGAGGTATTGCAAAACTATCAGTTATACCTAAACTTTTTGAAACTATCATCGCAGACCATATAACCTTCCGATTTCTCCGTTAATTTCCTCATCTCAGCCTGATTTCGTAAAGGAAATCACTCTAAACTTGTTGAATTTGTAAACCATGTATCATTGGTGGGAACATAAGCATACGGATGTTATATAATACACAGACTTTTGCAAAGCTTCAATAAAGTAAATCTCTCGATTCTCATACATAAACTTAATCTGCTGGGCTTTCAGCCAATTTCTTCAAAGGGAGTTTTATCTTTATAATATAACACAACGAGTGATATTTGAGATACTCTTTCAGATATATAGTCTCTTCAGGTGTTCCGCAAGGTGGTCATCTTGGCCCGATCTTGTTCTTGTTGTTTATTCACGATATCTCTTCAGTAATAGAATCCTCAAATATTTTATTGCTGCGACGACGTAGCTTTTAAATCATACACTTCAACTAGAAAGGTGTTTGTTGCCACAGACTTAAACAATTTGGTTGCATGGTGTGATAGAAATGATTTTCCATTGAATCTCTATAAAGTAAGATAGTGTTTATCCCGTAGATCTGTGCACCCCGCTCCTTATGTAATAAACACCATCTTGAAAGCAAAGCTGTCCTCAGTTTTATTAAACGTTGATCTAAAGAATTTAGAGATCCGTATATTACTAAAACACTTTACAACTTTGGTTAGACCTATATTGAATATGGCTCTGTTGGGAACCCCATCTATCATATCTATTCTGACAAGTAAGAGTCGGTCAAACAATTTTCGCCTTAGGCATTTCCGACGGGATTCTAGAGTAAGTCCACTCCATACATTAGTCGTTCAAAATCCACCTAACTTTTAGTCGTAGGAAATGCTTGGCATAATATACTTAGTGAAAATCTTGATGGAAAGTTTGCAGTTCTTTTCACCTGCCTAAAATAAATTTTATATCCCGGTTCGCTTTTCGAGGCAGTTTACACCTTTACTGTTCAAATGCTGTAGATAAATTTCGAACTAAACGAACCATTCCGCTGTATATGTCATGATTTTTATTCTCATTCCAGCACCTTTGACTTATTTGACTAATTTTCAAAATTAAAAGACTTTATTGTTTTTCTTATTAAATGAAATGTAACAATTTATGTTATCGTAACTATAAAGTTTTGTTTCTGTAACTGAGCAGTTTTAGATCTCAACACTTAAAAAACTCTCTTGCCTATTCTGACACGGCTAATTTCACACAGTTTCACAGTTTCGTGGATCCTAGGTTAATTGGTTTGTTAAACAAAATCGTTTTCGGTAAGTAGCAGCTGATGGAGCATATCTATATTGAGATCAATATTGATGTATGAATGGTACATACTTTAAATCACCAGCGTCTTAAATTCAGTGTAAATTTCATACGATTAATTGTGAGAATCAGGAATATTGTAGAATCTGATAGTAGTCGAAATCAGAATGGAAACCGATAAAAAGTGATAGGTCTGAATCTTGATATCCCTGCAAGACGGTATCTGCTAGCAACGTGTTAACTACTTGTTATTGTTCACTCGTGTATAAGTTAAAGAGTTGGTTACTTTGTTAGTGGAAAAAGTAACCCATTGCCCTTTAGATGTTCAATGTCTTCTCGCTCTATCCAATTGCAATTATGGCAGGTTATCTCTTAATATGATACCTTTCTATGTGTATCCTATTAGTTTTGTTTGGTTAGCAGTATGTCATATATTAACAGTCTGTTAGATGTAATGCATGTTACCGAATATGTGCTATGTGTGCCCAGAGAACGTACATGGACGAGAAGGTGCAAATTGAATTTTGTATGATGCCTGATTGGACGGCTAACAGAGCTGAAAATTGAGATCAAGGAGTTCACCATTTTCTGTAGTATTTCTGTTATTTTACAGAAATGAGAATTTATAACAACGTTCTCTGACAAAATGATCTCCCAACATAAGGTAAAATGAAATGAAATGAAATGAATGAGAAAACAAATACAATGAGTAAAAAGTCAAGTGGACCCACTTTCCACTTGATCATCGAATTGAATGAGTATTTTTCATAAAGTAGTCATCATGAGTAATCCCCGCTCAAGTTTATTAATCAACTTTTAATTGATTTAGTATTACTTTTTAGTTAAAAATTAATAACAGAAAACTTGGTATTATAATAAATTGGTGATTTTTAATGAAATTTTCAGGAGTATAGAACTTTTACTTTGAAAAATATGTATGAATTTAAATATTTTTCAAATTGTAAAAAGAAATGAAAATTTTAATGACCTCCCTCAAAAATTAAAAATTTTTATTTGATAAACATTAAAGTAACGAAATCCGCAAAATGATGACGCGATTAGATTAAGCAAAAATGTTATGACGGGCGGTCAGCGCTGCCGGTATAGCGCTGCCGGATAGCGCTGCGGTATAGCGGTTCAACGCAACACTTAGAGTGTGTTGCATATGTCATTTGTATGTTGGGATGTTGGGATGTTTCTACAATTTTGCTTGCAGTGAATTATCATGAATGTGGTAGAACAATATGCATAATACCTACCCACTTATAGTTTCAGAGACTTAAGACGGGAATTCCTTTCCACCAGAATGTATTGAATACCCGCTATTAATATTTCAAGGCCTTTTAACTGGAATGTCCTATTCTTTAAGATTAAAATCCATAATTTTTACCCCATATTTTTCTATTCATTATAAACATCCATAACACATAATACTTGTTTTAAATAAAATGATCTTCGAACTAAACTTTGCGGAGGAATAGAAAAGAAATAAATATGAAAGCATCTTAATATTTATGTCCCAGTATCTACAAGTATGTGAACAACAGGAATATCTCGAGCCATCATAATTTGTTGATAATTAATCATGACTCGTTAAGAAATGCTGCAATTCATTTAATTGGATATTAAATGGATAATTAAAAATCTGTTGAGGATGGAGAATTTATCGTTTGCCTTGATTTTCTGAAAATTATACTTACTCAAAATGCCATCCAATCTCATCATTGGAATAAAGTCAGGCTAATTCACCCTTAGTTGGTACTATAGAGAAATGAAGAAATGAAACATATAAACTACGCGGTAATTTCGGAAAAGTTAGTCACGACGCGAGCTCAGTTCAATTTTAATTTTAAATTGATAAAATTTCTAAAAATAAGTTTGGAGGATAAAAAAAGATTTCTATTTTCGGACGGATACTTTCAACAAAATAAGTATAATTTTGTGAATTTAATAAATCATAAAAAGATTTCAACGTGGACGGAATGGAATTTTTGTTACTTCTCATGGGAAAGGAGCATGATGGTTCAGGAAGTTTAAGAGGCAAGCTTTTCAAGTCTTCAACGGGAAAGCGATAAGCACATAACCAATGCAACTTCATTATTTGAATGGGGTAAGAATGCATTTAAAAATTAACTTTGGTTTTGCTCTCAAGAAGATCATGACTCATGAGAAGATGTTAAATTACATTATGACCGAGTGTAAAATCATAAAATACCCGCAATATCATCATTACAGAGCTCATAATACATCACTGAGTGCAAAGTTTCGCCAAAGACATTAAAATCGTTACCAATAAAGTTAAAAATAAATAAAGCAACACGTATAAGTTATAAGAATTAATAATTAACTTTTTATTTATGAAAACTATTTAATTTATTATCTTTCATTTGTTGAAATAAAATAATCATAAAATAACGATATTTTTAATTAAAAAATGAAGTATTATTCCTTATTTATAATTACTAAGTAACTCTAAAGATAAGTCAATGACTAAGATACTCAAAAATATTCAATTTAAAGAAATTATGAATTTTTAATACTTAAAGAATAGGACATTCCAGTTAAAAATTTGACCTTGAAATATTAATAGCGGGTATTCAACACATTCTGGTGGATTAGGGAATTCCCGTCTTAAGTATTTCTTTGAAACTATTAAGCGGGTAGGTATTATGCATATTGTTCTACCACATTCATGCTAATTCACTGCAAGCAAAATGTGAGACCATCATCCCAACATACAAATGAAATATGATACACACTCTAAGTGTTGCGTTGCCAAACCGCTATACCTTCAGCGCTCTACCGGCAGCGCTGACCGCCCGTCATAAACATTTTTTTTTGCTTAATCTAATCGCGATCAGTCAAATTTTTTTGCGGATTTCGTTACTTTAATGTTTATTGCAAAATACTAAAAAAAAAATTTTAATTTTTTGGGGGAGAAGTCATTAAAATTTTCATTTCTTAACTTAAAAGTTAATTAACAATTTGAAAGAAAAAAAATTATTTAAATTCATACATATTTTTTCAAAGTAAAAGTTTTGAACTATAAATCCTGAAAATTTCATTAAAAAATCACCAATAGTTTTCTAGTTATTAATTTTTTAACTAAAAGTAGTAAAAATTTTCAATTAAAAAAAAATTGTTGTTAAAATTAAAACTTTAAAAAAGTGAGCGGGGGATTACTTGCTCATGATGACTACTTTATGAAAAAATACTCACATTCAAATTCGATGATCAAGTGGAAAATGGGGGGTCCACTTGACGTGTTTTTACTCAAATGCCACTTTACATATGCATGATAATTTTTTGCCATATAAACGATTTTTATGATGAAATGCTACATTGATAAAATGTGAAAGATTATGCAAATAATGATATTTTACTATTTTCATAATTTTCTAATTTCAATTGTTACAGAATTAATAATTTATGTATGTACATGTACATGCTCTATATGTAAGCATGTATGTACAAATATGCGTATGACCGCGCAAACTAAGTAAAGCATACACAAATCTACATACATTTAAGCGTACAAATGTAAGTACGTCAGCCAATAGAAAAAATACAAACATTGTTGTACAAAAGCAACAATTGTCTCAAATAGCATCAGCACCAGAAATCAATATGGCAGCCAAATTGACAAATCCTAAATTTGTAGTAAATCACACACCAACAACATTTTCATTCATTAACGCTGGCACGCAAGCAATAAGCTAAGTCGTTTCATTCATAAAAGCAAACGCCTTACACATCTCCCCGAGCATGCGTTTGCCCACAAGCGTCTTTTCGTGACGATGCCAAAAGCTAGAAATCATAAATTGAACATCTTTCTGATGTTCCCTCTAGAAGGGAAAAGTGACAACTCTGCAAACACAGAAAAAAATGACAAAAGTGGCAACAAAGCTTTTGTCGATTTAAAATATTTCACAATTGTAAAATATTTTTCCGTGGCTCGCAAAAATCTTCGTCAATATGGTGGCATGTTCATATAAAAACATACATACCTACAATGATTTGTAGGCAAAGCTGTTAGAGCGGCAACGGAAGCGATGACAATCGGCGGGCGTTCGTTTATTTTTCGGCACATCTCGGATTTTCTACCAACAACACAATGTTGTGACACTTTGTTGTCGCTTCAGTCCTTCGACAGATTGACTCTTTGATATAAAAACAAAAAACGTGTCAACGGAGATTTCATATGAAGTAATGAGTGTACAGATCTACATACAAACATACATACAAATGTGCAAACGACATCTCTGGTACGTATGTGATATGTAAATGTGTATTTCTTTGATTTTGGCGCAATTATTGACACTTGCTTTAATAAATATGTAAAATGGGCCAAAACGAAAAAGTACATATTTACGTACATAATTTCTTTACACATGCATTTGAAAAGACAAATTGAAGCATGAATGTGAAATGCCGACGGCAAAACACAATTCTGTGCTTTTGTGACTCCTAATAGTGTCAAGTACATGAATTATTTTAAGAAATATATCAAAATAATATATGTTTAAATATTATCAATAACTCACATAAAGTAAAATGAATTATTAAAAATAATAATAAATAATAGCTCAATAAAAGTGAATATATATCAAATGGCATATAAATATTCCTATTTGCATACATATTATATTCTCTTCAATATTCGTCGTTGGTTATGTTAAGAAGCGTATGTGTACAGATTCTCGTGCATGTGAGGTGATCCCTTGATTCGACTATAATTTTATTCAAACAAGAACTATTATTAATTCATGAATTTTGTATTGAAAAATAAAATATGGATAATATAATTACTGGTATATACTTCCCCATAGAGTAAGAAATTCCCGTCATAATTTGTCTTAATATTTTTCTTTATATTAATAGCGGGTGTTATGTATTAAATTTTCTCCGATTAGAAAATTACTGGCATACGTTTTCCTTGAAAATATTAATAGCGGGTATTCTAAATCACATTCATGGTAATTCCTTGTAAACTAAAGAGACACCATCCCAGTTATTCTATTGGTTATCCATCTGTTACCTATAACAAATGCATATGGTAGCATATTGTTTGCCTTTGTTTTTCATAACCAGTTCCAATTGTTAAAATAAAATTAAGCATTTTTCATATTAATTTGTTTTTATTCAAATACTTATTTACTAAAACTAATTACTAAATTAATTAATAATATAATGTATATATAAATAAATATATAATAATATTAATATTATACAACATTTATACATAAACAAGTTAAGTACATTTAACTACACAATCTGTAAATAATTATTTATAGTACAATTACAAATCTATATGCATAATGTATAATTTGAGCGTTGTTTGGTCCAGCTATTGGTCTGAAACGGCCAGAATTATGGCGAACAACTCTTGGTTCCTTTATCATGATAATGCAGCATGGCAGCGTGCCAAAAACTCGACTCGCCTCTTTACAACGTATTGGCTTAAGAGGATCCATGAGACTTGTGGCTTTTCAGCAAAAGGCGAAAAATGGGTTTATTGAAATTGTTGATGTAAATAGATAGTGCCTATATTTTCAGGTGGTCATTGACTAAAAGAAACACATGTATTAGATATTCGGTGGTTTGATGAGATGGTAAACAGTTTCAAAAATTTTTACTAAAGGGCGTGGTGCCCGTAATGTATACTGTGGTGCAACTTGTAGTCTCATTGTTAATGAACTAGGTGTTCTGTTCTTATTTAGACAAAACAAAATGACTGGAGAAGCAAACGTGTACTCAAAACCTGTGCAGAATTTATGGGGTAATGTTCACACTATGATGTGTTATTGGAAAATTTATTGACAGCTTTATGTTTAAAGGTTGGAACATCACTGACATTGATTTTAGAAACACTTTTATTATTATTTCTCCTGACAATACTTAATCGCATGGGGTGCTCTCCAACTTATGGAGAATTAGGCCTTGGTGAATACCAAAAGTCTTCGACTGTCCTAAGGAAGTGCCCCGAAATGGATAATATAAAAATATCTCAGGTTGCTGTTGGTTTTCTCATACAGTTTTACTTGTTGATACTGATAACGAGCCCAAAAACTAAAGTTAAGTCGATAATTGAACGAGTATATTTAAGCGTAGTTGTTGACCTTCATACTCACCATAATGCATTTTTGATAGAAATATTAGCTCGGTGCTAGGCTACATCGCGTCTTAGAATTTAAATAAGTAGTTCAATACAGATAAAGATTAATTAATTAGATATATATATGATATATTATATAAGTATATTTACTAGGTTCCAGGCTACTTCTTATACAGCCTGTGCATTCGTGAAACTATTCCATTTTTTTGCAATTGTCTATAAATCGATTTAGTAAAGATGTTCTTATATCTGCGGTACATTTCTCTCACCTCGCAATCCACATACATACTTATTTAGAAGTAAGTTTAATAAAGTTAGTTAAGAATCAATGTCACAGTTATTATTTTTTTACTATTTAGCGTACATATTTATATTTTGCCACTTTGATGCAGTATTGTATTCTACATATTATTGTACAAACATATACAAGAGTTCTTGGAAAAAACATTAATACACATCTTTTTTCGAAATGTTAATGACTGTGATTTAAGTAAAATTTTCAAAAAGTGAATGTTTATATAGATGTGGCTGTACAGCTGTAATTTTTTGGCTTGAACTTTTTTTACAAATATAAAAATTTTAATTGAATTTGATTAGTAGTTTAATTGAATATTTAAGGATTTGATTTTGAATTACAAGCTAAGTATAAATGTTTTGTGCATTATCTGAAAGTTTAAATTTTTGAATTTTGGTGCCGAGTCAGCTGTTGTTTCATTTTGATTTATTTTATTTTGCTTTCCTTCTTTATTTATCTCATCTACTTCTCTATCTCATCTACTAGTTTTTTATTGGTTCCAGTGCATCTAAAACTGGTCGCTATACTGTTTTTTCAAACTGTCTTGGTTTTGAACTTTGATAAAAAAAACTGCTATTATTTTTGGATTTGTTATTAATTGTATTTATTATTATTAATATTTTATTAACACACTAATGTATTATATATATATTTGATTTTCTTTTACTTACTCTTTTATTTGATCTTCATTTAATCTTCTTTGTTGTTTATTATGTCGTGTAACTTCTCCAACTGCCACATTAAAGGTGAGTCAGATTGCTGCGTTGTGATGGGCTTGTCCATATTAAATGTGCTGGACTGACAGGTAGAATCTTAGACTCTATTCTCGTCTGTAAAGGATTGCGTTGGTCTTCCAAAGAGCTCAATTCCCCAAAAGCTCAATCTTATATTAATAAGTGTCCCACAATCCCAGAGGCTACGCTTAATAACTAAGACGTATCTGTTCAATATTTGGTTGTTATTTCACCTAAAAAATCTATATTTATTTCTCGACTTGCCAAAGTTACCTTGGTGGCGGACATTAAGTCTTACATTTAGTCGCGTTTAAAAGTTGATATTAATATCCGTAAATTTAACTTCAATTATGATAGAAGTATATCTTCGTTTAAAATAGACGTTTCTCTTGAAACATTTAAAAAGATTTTAGATAGTTCATTCTGGCCACCTGGGGCTTTTGTACGCGAATTTAAGCCTAAACTTAAGAACTAAGAAATCATACTGAGGTTAACATTGCTAAATTACCAAAAGCAAATACCGATACAAAAAAAAAAAAGAAATTCGCTAAGCATTTATTATCAAAATGTTAGAGGTCTTAATACAAAATATGATACAAATGATAATGAAATTTTAAACAGCGAATTTCAAATATTTAGATGTGATCGACTGAACAGAATCGGAGGAGGTATTCTATTTGCCGAATAATCCTCTATCCCATATTTAAATTTACCGTGGGCGTCGTGGAAAGCTTTCGATGACTATATCATACCGATTTATAATCGGTCATGTTTTAATGAGTTTTAGAAAAAATGTCCGAATTGGGTTTTACCCAATTAATTTGATTCCGAATAAATTTGCTAAATGCTTAGATTTAGTATCTGATACCTTTTCCAAGTGTTCCGTTAGTCAGAGTAATCCTCTTGTTCTACCAGAGGTCTCGTATCATTCTGCTGTGGAAATATTCGAAATTATAGGCAATGTACGGGCAGAGAACTTAAAACAATGAGAAGGTGCAGGTTCGACAGCGAACAATTTGTAGGAATTTATCAAGGAGTTCACCACAGATCCACGAGAAACAAATAACATTTTTCGCTTTTATAACAGCGGTGAATCTGTACACATACGCTCTCTTAACATAACCAACCGACGAATATTGAAGAGAATATATAGTGAGCAAAACTGGGCATATTGATATGCCATTTAAATATATTCCCTTTTATTGAACATATTATTTATTTTTACAATTATTTTATGTTAATTCATTTTACTTTATTATGAGAAATATATCAAATACTTTTATTTATTACTAATAAGTATTTTGATATATTTCTTAAAATAATTCATATTGTACTTGACACCATTATGGAGTCAAAAAGTACAAGATTGTGTTTTTGCCGTCGGTATTTCACATTCATGCTTCAATTTTCTTTTCAAATGCTGTGTAAAATATGTAACAGACATACATAATCAATATTATGTCGTTTACACATTTGTATGTATTTTATGTAGAATATTACACTCATTACTTCATGTGAATCTCCGTTGACACATTTTTGCTTTTATGTCAAGAGTCAATCTGTCGAAGAACTGACGCGCGACAAAGCGTCACAACATTGTGTTGTTGGTAGAAATCCGAGATGTGCCATACACACTCTTACAAACATACATCGCATATGGGCTAGTGCAAAGTCAATGTGTGTACAAAAAAATTCGAACGTACTTACTGTGGGACAAATACAGTCAATCCGGTTAAGTCCAAAACCAAAGATGCAGATTTTTCGCTTTGTAGTACATAAGCGATTGTGGTACTTAGCGAGTGGTACAAAAAAATTATTTCTATGTATTTAAAAAAATTACCGTTTTCTTTAAAAATTAAGAAAAAAAGTGAGATGCGCAGACACCGGCAGATAAGGGATTGGAGGGTGATACCGGATGTTTACTGATTACATATCAGAGGATATTGTATTTTCTTTAAAAAGTTTCTTGAATTGATAATCGACAAATTTACTATGTTGTCACTTTTATTCTAAAATATTTTAATACTCATATTTGAGGGTTGTCACTTTCCCTTCTAGAGGAATATCAGAAATTTGTTCAATTTATGATTTCAGCTTTTGCATCGTCGCGAAAGACGTTGTAGGCAACGCATGCTCGGGAGATTGTAAGGCGTTTGCTTTTATGAATGAACGACTTAGCTTATTGCTTGTGCGCCAGCGTTCATGAATGAAATGTTGTTGTGTGTGATTTACTAACAAATTTAGGATTTGTCAATTTGGCTGCCATATTGATTTCTGGTGCTGATGCTATTTGAGACTTGTTGTTTTGTACAACAATGTTTGTATTTTCTTATTTTGACGTACTTACATTTGTACGCTTATGTATGTAGATTTGTCGTGTACACATTACTTATTTTCCGGTCATATGCATTTTGTACATACATACTTACATATAGGCAGTGCGCTCACATGTATTTATTGATAATTGTAATTATATTATTATATTATATAATATAACATATTAATGTGCATATGTACATACATAAATTATTAATTCTGAAATATTGAAATTAGAAAATTATGAAAACAGTAAAATCATTTTTGCATAATCTTTCACATTTTATCAATGTAACTTTGTGCAAAAAATCATATTTTATCAATTTTCATCATAAATCGTTTATATGGCAAAAATAATCAATCATATGTGAAGTGGCATTTTGTATTGTCTTGTTTCTCATTCATTCGTTCTGTTTTCTCTTTATATTGGTAGATACGTATTTTGTCAGAGAACGTTGTTAAAATTCTCATTTCTGTTAAATAACAGCAAACTATACAGAAAGTGTGACTCCTTGATCTCAAATTTCGAGCCAACACAATCGAGCAATCATACAAAATTCAATTTGCACCTTCTCATTGTTTAAGTTCTCTGGTACGGGATAGTATCATCAAACTTCTAGCATCTGAACTCGGTTAACTTGCGAAGCTAATTTTACAAAGTAAAATAGAACTTCAAGAATAGCAATAAGCCTTAATTAATGATGGTATTAAATTGATGTCTGCACTTGTGTTAATATATAAGAAATTATTTGAAGTATGTCCCACATATAAAAAGCGAATTGTAAGTATCAAAATCGTTTTATGATTTCGTCATTCCAAACGCAGAAAATATATTGGTTGCCTTTGACGGATGTTATCATTTCTCTTAACACGGTATATTTCCTTCAATGGGACAATCAGTTCATAATCCTTGCATAAATATGTATTTAGTCTATATATAATATAGCTATTGCAAACTTCAGTTATTACCTAAACTTTTGAAACTATCATCACAACCTTTTCGATCTCCGATTGATTTCCTCTTCAGCATTGATTTCTAGGAATCGACCTCTATATAACTTGCTTGAATTTGTTACCAAACCATTGTGCGGTTTATGGGCATAAGCAGACGAGTTATGATATTACACAGACTCTTTGCAAAGCTTTGAAATACATAAGATAGAAGTGATTTGCCATTGAATCTCAAAAGAGACGATGTGCTTTCCTGATAATCGCAACCTCTCCTTATGTAATAACAATTATCTTGAAAGCAAAAGCTGTCCTCAGTTTTATTAAACGTTGATCTAAAGAATTTAAAGATCCGCTATATATCTAAAAGACTTTACAACTTTGTTAGACCTATATTGGAATATGGTCTGTTGTATGGCCTATCTATCAAATCTATTCTGACAGTAGGAGTCGGTTCAAAAACTTTTTCGCCTTAGGGCATTTGACACGGGCTTCTAGGGTGTCTACCTCCTACATTAGTCGTTCAAAATCAACCTCACTTTTAGTCGCGGGAATGCTTGGCATAATATACTTAGTGAAAATCTTGATTGAAAGTTTGCAGTTCTTTCACCTGCCTAAATAATTTTATATCCCGGTTCGGTTTTCGAGGCAGTTTAGTCGTTACTTGTTAAAATGCTTGTAGATAATTTCTCCTAACGAACCATTCCTCTTATATGTCATGTTTTTTCTCTTCCAGCACATATTTGACTTATCTGACTAAGTTTTCAAATTAAAAGACTTTATTGTTTTCTCTATTAATGAAATGTAACAATTTTTGTAACGTAACTATAAAGTTTGTTTCTGTAACTGAGCGTTTTAGATCTCAACAGTTAAAACTCTCTTTGCCTATTCTGCGGCTAATTTCACACGTTTACAGTTTTGTTCCTAGATTAATTGGTTTGTTAAACAAAATCGTTTTCCGGTTACGTAGCGTCCGTGTGGAGCGTCTATATTGAGGTATATTGATAGTATATCGGTACATACTTTAAATCACCAGCGTCTTAAATTCAGTGTAAATTTTATACGATTGATTTGTGAGAATCAGGAATATTGTAGAATCTGATAGTAGTCAAAATCAGAATGGAAACCGATAAAAAAAGTGATAGGTGTCATGAATTCAGATATCCCTGCAAGACAGGTATCTGTTAGCAACGTGTTAACTACTTGCAGAGAATGTAGATTATAGAGAAGGTTCACAGTGCGGACATTAGCAAAATATTTCACTTTTGGGAGGGGAACTGAAAACGATGAGCGTGTTTCTCCACTTTTGGGAGGGGTACTGAAAACGATGAGCGTGTTACACCAAATGTCCACAATTAACATCAGGGGACTAAAAAATAGCAGAATTGAGCATTTTCAAGGTTAATTGAGAAAAATAATGCTAATTTCAATGTTAAGAAATGTACGCTTACAGATTCGTAAATTTACAATGCGCAAACGACTTTGAATATAATTTGAAGATATTCTTCCTATACAGGGTGGCTAACGAATCGTGCTACAAAATTAAACCGTAATAAGTTTCTTTTAGTCAATGCATTACATTTATTTTTTATTGTATAGAAAATTTTATTTTATTTAAACAATTAATTATTCTCCCATGCTCAACCACCCATATGCGACACCTAATTCGGGATCGCCTCAATTATCTATTTAATGGACTGCTTCAGTTCAGTCAGATTTCTGGGTTTGATTTTGTACACCTCTTGCTTGACATAACCCGATAAGAAAAGACCAAGCGGTCGCAAATATTCTTATACATAATATATGTTTAATTATGTGTGCATGTAAACAAATATGAAAGTACCCATTATAATTATTTTTTTGTCTACATGCAACGTATGTATGTAAATATGTACATTCATTGTTTCATGGGAAATCTCCGTTGCCACGGACAACCAATGGCCGAAGCTCACGTTTTTTGTTTCCTTGTCAAAGAGTCACTGTGTCGTAGGACCGACGCGACGACAAAGCGTCACAACATTGTGTTGTTGGTAGAAAAACCGAGCTATGTCGAAAAAAATAACGAACGGCCGCCGATTGTCACCGCTTCCCTTGCCGCTCTAACAGCTTTGCCCACAAACTATCGTAAATATGTATGTTTATGTATGACGGAGATTTTCGTCATGGAAAAATATTTTAAAATTGAAAAATGTTTTAAATCGACAAAAGCTTTGTTGCCAGTTTTGTCAATATTTTCTGTGTTTTGTGGGTTTGCGGGGTTGCAACTTTTCCCTGCTAGAGGAAATATCAAAAATTTGTTCAATTTATGATTTTTAGCTTTTGCCATCGTCGCGAAAAGAAGCTTGTAGGCAAACGCACGCTCGGGGAGATGAGAGGGTGTCTGTTTTTATGAATGAAGCGAGGTTGCTTGTTGAAAGTACGCCTGCGTTCATGAATGAAAATGTTGTTGTTGTTTGATTTACTATAAATTTGGGCTTTGCCTATTCGGCTGACATATTGACTTGTGACGATTGTTGTTTTTGTAGAACAATGTTTGTAGTTTTTGCGGGTGACATATTTACATGTGTACGAATATATGAATGTAGGTTTGTGTATCCATTATTTGTGTGGCAATGTCATAAGCACATATGCATGTATGTACATATAGAGCAGTGCGCGCAAATGTTATTACTGATAAATGATAATAACTTGATTTGAACTTAAAACAATGAGAAGGTGCAGGTTCGACAGCGAGCAATTTGTAGGAATTTATCAAGGAGTTCACCACAGATGCACGAGAAACAAATAACATTTTTCGCTTTTATAACAGCGGTGAATCTGTACACATACGCTTTCTTAACATAACCAACCGACGAATATTGAAGAGAATATAATATGTGAGCAAAACTGGGCATATTGATATGCCATTTGAAATATATTCCCTTTTATTGAACTATTATTTATTATTTTT
>NW_021662547.1:353-30673 GCF_001188975.3 Bactrocera oleae
GTACATATATGAATACCTAAATAAATACTAACAGTGGTTAAACAAAATTACTACAACGGGCGCGAAATCAATGGATATACAAACTAACACAAAAATCACCAAAAATTAAAAACGGGCGCGATTTAACCAAAACTAAGAGAAAAAATCAACAAAAAGCAAGGGAATTAAATCCACCAAGCACGCAGAGAGGAGGACAATAACGCACAGAAAAAACGCCGGAGAAAAGAACAAAATTAAAACAGAGAAAAACGAGAAGAAGCATACAAATTTCTAAGTATTACTCCCAAAAACCCCTGGCGGAAAAAAAAGTGAGTCCATTCCAATTACATTTTAAAATAGAGGCATTTTATGCACATATGTATGTTGATTTACAGTTTTAGCGGTATTTCGTTAGAAATAAATAACCGAACAAAATAACTGAAAAAGAAAACAATATACGATATCTGCCTCAGCTTATTTTGTGTCTCCAAACACACCGTTATATTCTAAAAAAAAAAAAATTTTTGCAAAGTCAAGTATTCCTACTTGTAATATTTCCAGCGATACCCCTTGGGCTAATCAAGCAACAAGCAGGATCGCCTAAAGCACATAAGCAAAGGCTAAGAAAAACAAAAAATTAAACATATTACAGAAATACATACATACATACCTATGTGCATATACTTATAATTTAAATACAAAATTTTGGGCTTTAAAACTTTGCCGCGAAATATTATATATTAACCAGAGAACGTATATCATAGAGAAGGTTCATGGTGTGCCGATTGTCAAAATGTTCCTCTTGACGGAGGGTTACTCGCCAACTTAAGAGGATCTCACCTCAAACAAATTATAAGCGGATTTCACCAGAATTTTACCCCTGCGGAGCGCAAAATAGCAGAATTGAGCATTTTGAATGTTAAATGAGAAAAATAATGCTAAGTTCAATGTTAAGAAATGTACGCCAACAGATTCGTATATTTACAATGAAATAATATACAAATAAATATATAATTTTAAGATATTCTGCATATACAGGGCGGCTCACGAATCGTGCTACAAAAATAAACCGTAATAAGTTTCTTTTTAATCAATGCATTACATTAATTTTTTTTGTATTGTATAGAAAATTTTATTTTATTTTATACAATTAATTATTCCTCCATGCTCAGCCATGCATATTGGACACCTAATTAGTAAATGAATGCGGGCTGGAGGGTTCAAGTCGGGATTGCCTCAAATATCTATTTAATGGACTGCTTCAGTTCAGTCAGATTTCTGGGTTTGATTTTGTACTCCTCTTGCTTGTCATAACCCCATAAGAAAAGACCAAGCGGTCGCAAATATTCTTATACATATATATGTAAGTATATGTATAATTATGTGTGCATGTAAACAAATGTGAAAGTACCCATTATAATTGTTAATTTGTCTATATGCAAAGTATGTATGTAAATATGTACACTCATTGCTTCATGGGAAATCAGAACCATACACACTTTTACAAACATACAACGCATATGGCAAGTGCAAAATCAACCCTTATTCATATACAACGTGGCATGCGTAAATGAAAACAAAGTCAATAAGTCATGTGCATATATACGGGCAGATGGCAAATACAGTCAATCCCGGTTAACTGCCAAAACCAAAGATGCAGATTTTTTGTGCTTTGTAGTACATAAGCGATTGTGGTACTTAAGCGAGTGGTACCAAACAAAATAATTACTATGTATTTAAAACAAAATTAACGTTTTCCTTAAAAAATTAAGAAAAAAAAACGTGAGATGCAGCAAGACACAGGCAGATAAGAGGGATTGGAGGAGTGATATTTAACCGGGGTTTACTGTATACATAAATCAGAGGAATATTGAATATTTTCTTTAAAAAGTTTCTTGAATTGTAAATCGACAAATATACTATGTTGTCACTTTTATTCTAAAATATTTTAATACTCGTATTTGAGGGGTTGTCACTTTTCCCTTCTAGAGAGAATATCAGAAATTTGTTCAATTTATGATTTTTAGCTTTTGCCATCGTCGTGAAAAGACGCTTGTAGGCAAAAGTATGCTCGGGGGGATGTGAGGGTATCTGCGTTTAGGAATGAAGCGAGGTTGCTTGTTAAAAGTACGCCTGCGTGCATGAATAAAAATGTTGTTGTTGTATATTTTACTATAAATTTGGGATTCGGCTATTTGGCTGACATATTGACTTGTGACGATTGTTGTTTTTGTAGAACAATGTTTGTAGTTTTTGCGGGTGACATATATTTACATGTGTACGCACACACATATGTAGGTTGGTTTGTGTATGCATTATTTGTTCGGCAATTTTATGTAGATACATATATGCGTGTACATATAAATCAATGCGCGCACGTATAGTGCATTGATAAGTGATAAAATCATGATTTGACTTTCTGAATGCGTACATTCAAATACTTACGTACATACATATGACTATATAAGATTAATATGATAAAAGATGTACATACATACTTATGTACATACATTGTAATAAATTCAATCTCTATTATTATAATATAAACTATTTAGTATGAATGTATATTAGGTAAAAACTAAACAAAATTATTAAATGCCCAAATTGACTATAAATATTATTTCGAAATTTCACAATTTAAAAGATCTTATCAGTTTTCTATGCATTAATAAAAATTCGCAAAATGATATTCATATCAATAAATATGATTGCATATAAACGTATAAAAATATAAGCCAAAAGGCTAACATGCAGCTGAAATATCAAAGCAAGTCTCTGAGCATAATTTTCATACAATGCTCAGCTCTGTTCACTCTCCACTGTTAAAATTTCTCCTTCCGAGCCAAAAGTGGTGAAATCCACTATTAAAATATTGTTAAGTTTTGACATTTCACACGATGGTCCGCAATTGAACCTTCTCTATCATATACGTTCTCTATAATCGCAAGTAACATATTTTCTAACATGCCTACATAATCATATGGTACATACATAAATTAACTAATTCTAAAAGTTCCAAAAAAATTACTGTTGTTCAAATACCTGCCTGCTTAATTCGTGTCTCCAAACACACCACAAGACAAAATACAAAAACAATTTTATAAGTCAAGTTCATCGACTTGCAAACTTTCCAGCGATATTCCTTAAGCCCATAAAGCAGCAAGCAGGATCGCTCAGAACATATAAGCAAAGGCAGAAAGAAAAAAAAAACAACAATAACATTATCGTATTTACACATATTTTCTTTTCCTTTGCTCTTCTCATTTCTCTTATATATTCTCATAAAAAATATACATAACAAGTAAGGAAGGGCTAAGTTCGGATGTAACCGAACATTTTATACTCTCGCAAAGTCAAATGGTATACTCGTTTGAGATTTCTTTGTGGATTGACTGATATTTTCGGTAGAAGGTCAACTATAGGCACTGGGGTCCACATATTTAGTACTTAGGGGTTTGAACAGTTTTGGTTCGATTTAGACAATTTTTGGCCACATGGTGGCATACTTTAATCGCATTATTCACGCAAAGTTTTATCCCGATACAGTCATTGTTGCCTGATTTGCATAGTGGAAAGTGAAAGAATCAGATGAAGTTGAAAATGGTGTTATATGCGAAATAGGCGTGGTTGATTTCGCCCATTTTCGCACTATGACATAGAAATATGAAAAGAACGTCATGCACCGAATTTGGTTGAAATCGGTTAAGCAGATCTCAAGATATGGGTTTTCACCTAAAGGTGGGCTGTGCCACGCCCACTGTCCAATTTTGAACGCGGTTCCTATAAAGTCATCTCATACCATCCCAGAGATAAAATTTAATGTCTCTGGCGTGTTTAGTGCTTGATTTATCGCGTTTTAGTAGTTTTTAACAGTACCGTTATATGGGGAGTGGGCGGCGTTGCCACCCGATTTCACCCATTTTCACACTGTAGGTAGAGGTTCTAACATTTGCTCCCAGTGAATTTTGTTATTATTGCATTAGCGGTTTAGGAGATATGCACATTAAACCTATTAGGAGCGGGACCACGGCCACTTTAAAAAAAAAATTTTAACTGCAGATGCCCCTCTCTATTGTGATCCTGTATACCAAATAAGAGTCTTGTATCTTGTTGTGGAGCTTAGTTATAGCAACTTATTTGTTTTTGAATAAAAGCGTTTTGTGGGCGTGGCAGTGGTCCGATTACGCCCATCTGCAATACCAACCGTCTCACGGTATCAAGAAACGTGTCTACCAAGTTTCATAAAGATATCTCAATTTTTACTCAAGTTAGAGCTTGCACGGACGGACAGACGGACGGACAGACGGACGGACGGACAGACAGTCACCCGGATTTCAACTCGTCTCTTCATCCTGATCATTTTTATATACATAACCCTATATCTAACTCGATTAGTTTTAGGTGATACAAGCAACCGTTAGGTGAACAAAACTATTATACTCTGTAGCAACAGGTTGCGAGAGTATAAAAAGTAATATATTTACAACTATATATATATATAAATATAGGCACTCAGCAAAACTTTACAAAAACGCGTTGCATGTATGCATGTACATATATGTATATGTTCACATGCCAATATAACTAAAAAGTATACGGTCAAAACGGATTAGCATATACAAACTAATTTTACAATCAGTTTCAACAAAAAAAAAAATTTTTTTAACTACAGCTTTGGGCAGCAAACTAAAATTTTTTACTACAACCGTATTATAGCAAATATTTAATACAAAACTATTTTAATAGCAAGCTAATAGCTTTCAATTTAGTTCAAAGAGTTATAAATGCAATCTGATAAATCAAAGAGGTTAAACCACGAACACCTCTATCATTAGAAATTCCAAAAATAGCTGATTATGATAAAGCACAAGGCACACCCGCAGAAGCTACACGCTCAAAGCAGGGTGCAAAACAAAAAAGAACCAAAGACAATTCACTGTCAAGGTTCATAACTGAAAGTGACAGTTTTATTAGATACTGCACACGGTTTTCGGCTTCGTCTATTAACGACAATACAGAATCAGTCCTAAATTTAAAAATTCAAAGCATAGATAATATATGGGCACGCGTTCTGACTGCGTACGATAAAATATTAGATACAGACGACGCTGAACTCCCAGAAAACATTAAAGCTTCGGCATCATCCAAATATGAAAACTGCCTCGATCAGTACGAAACTACGAAGGCTTTATTAGACCAAATAAATTTATTAAGGCCATGTAGAGCCACTACTCCTCCTCCGAGAGTAGTTACAAATCCAAAAGAAAACCTAGATACAGGTATATTTTTAAAAGTACCAGCTTGTGATACTGAAGTTTTTCATGGAGGTTATGATCAATGGCCGTCCTTCCAGGACATGTTCACTGCCGTGTATATCAACCATCCTAAACTTTCTCGAGCACAAAAGCTGTACCATCTCAGGTACAAAACAAAAAGGGAAGCAGGCAGTATTGTCAAGCGTTTCGCTTTGAATGACGAAAATTTTAATCTGGCTTGGGATGCACTGGTCGAAAGATACGAAAACGAAAGAGTATTGGTAGATAACCAAATAACTATTTTAATGAATTTACCAAAAATTCAACAAGAAACCAGCCAAGAATTTCTAAAACTATACTCGACAGTGACTAATTGCACAGTCTACTAATTAGAAACACAAAATGTATCCACAGAATCGTGGGACCCTATCCTAGTAAATGTTTGCGCAGCGACACTACCTGATGCTGCTTTGCTACGATGGGAGCAATCACTAGTGGCAAGAAATAAATCGCCAAAATGGCATCAAATGAAAAAATTTTTAACAACTCAGTACGAAATAGCTGAGCGAGTAGATAAAAAGGTAGTTAAGCCAAAAGGTCATCAGAATGACTCAAATAAAAACCTTTTTAAACCCCAAGTCAGTAATAACACACAATATAATAGACACCTTAATAGAAGCCAAACATTCGTGTCAAATCAAACAAACCATTGGCAATCATTATGTGAAATCTGTAAAGGAGGACATAATATAAGATCTTGCGAGAAATTTAAAAAAATTTCCGTTTCAGATAGAAATAATCTTGTCCGACAACATAAACTTTGCATCAACTGTCTGACCAATTCTCACGGGACAAAAGACTGTGAAAGCAAATTCAGTTGTGTGTACTGTCAACGACGACATCACTCATTGCTTCACATAACCAATTTTACAAATATGAAGCAAAATCATATACATAAAACCACGGGCCTAGTCGCGACAACCAAATCAGGTAATCCCGAAAATGAAGAGGAACACCCATGTTGCTCAAAAGCAGCAAAAGTTCAAGCGCTTCATTCAGAGAATGAAAGCAAAATTCTTTTACCCACAGCGGACATTGCTATAGAACATAAAGGAGATTTATTCAAATTAAGAGCATTAATAGATCAAGGCTCTCAAAGATCCTTTATATCATCAAAAGCTCAGAATCGGCTAAAATTGCCAGTCAAAAATTCTAGTTTTCAAATTTCGGGAATGGGCGAAGAATTATACAAAATTCAAATAAAGTTTGCCCAATCACCATAGTATCTCCAAACGCGGATATACGAATAGATGCACAAGCCATTGTTCTACCGCAGCTCACTTATTTGCTTCCAAGCTATGAAGTAAATAAAAAACAGTGGGAAAAATGCTCATATCTCAAATTAGCAGATCCCAACTGCCATACCCCATCACAAATCGACATATTATTGGGCAGCGACTTAATACCTCAAATAATTCTTGAAGGTATAGAGAAAATCTCAAATAAATTGTTAGCCCAAAACACAATCTTTGGATGGATATTAAGTGGCCAAGTCACAGAAAAAACTAACTCCTTCACAACTCAAGTTGAAAATATTTCAAACGAATATTTAAATAATCAACTCAAAAAATTCTGGGAAGCAGAAGAACTACCCCAAATCACAAAACCTTCAGAAGAAGACCTGGCATGCGAAGCCTATTACCAGTCCACAACAACAAGAAACGAACATGGCCGTTATGTTGTGCGACTCCCATTCAAGCCCACCTTTCCAGAAACGATAGCTCTAGGCCACTCGAGAATATCAGCAGTCTAGCAATTCCTAAGCTTGGAAAAAAGCTTGATAAAGAAAAGCGAGCTTAAATCAGCATATGATGACGTGATGGATGAATATCTTGACCTCAATCATATGGAAGAAGCTGTACCATATGAAAAAAATATCTAATTTTTCTATTTATCTTTTTATCTTCCGCATCACGGGGTAATAAGACCAGACAAAATCACAACAAAAGTACGAGTTGTTTTTAATGCTTCAATGTGTACGAGCTCAGGCAAATCACTCAATGATGTACTATACACAGGGCCAACATTACAACCTGATCTCATGCAGCTAATACTAAATTGGCGCATGTTCAAATATGTTTTCAATGGAGATGTAGAGAAAATGTATAGCCAAATTTTAGTACATAACGATGACCAAGATTTCCAGCGGATAGTCTTCCGAAAATCAAGTTATAGTCCAATCAGCGACTACAAACTTAAAACAGTCACCTTTGGCATCAATTGTGCACCCTATTCAGCCATTAGGACATTACATGAAGTGGCAAAAACCTGTCAAACAAATTTGCCTTTAGCAACTTCTGTGCTACAAAAACAAACATACGTTGATGATATTCTATCAGGTAGCCACAGTCTCTCATTAGCTTGAGAATCACAATCTCAAGTGATCAAAGCACTAAATTCAGCCGGGTTCCCCCTAAAGAAAATTACATCAAATCATACGGAGATAAAAAAAACATAAAAGGGGAAGACTTATTAGATACTAACTTCCTTAAATTTGAAAAGGCTAGTACTACAAAAACTCTCGGGATTCAATGGAATGCGATAACAGATCAATTCTCATATACAATTGAGTCAATATCTGCAATATCCGCCATAACCAAACGTCAAATACGTTCCTCGGTGGCAAAACTTTTCGACAACGCAGGATGGCTTTCGCCAATAATGATTCAAGCAAAAATCCTCGTTCAAAAATTGTGGCAAGACGGCACTGAATGGGATGAGCGAGTAAAACCCATACGTTTAACAAAGTGGGTTCAATTTGCAAACAATCTACATACCATCTCGGAAATTCGAATTCCTCGATGGGTAAATTTCGCACCTGACTATAATGTAGAATTACATTGCTTCTGTGATGCCTCTGAAAAGGCCTATTGTGCAACAGTTTACGTACGCACTGAATATGATAACAAAATATCTTTACGTCTTTTGGTAGCCAAAGTCAAAGTTGCTCCCCTGAAGACACTAAGCCTGCCACGGCTCGAACTGAATGGTGCACTTCTGTTAGCAAAACTGGTCTCAATTGTACAAACCCATCTGAAATTAACCAATCACAAAATGTACCTTTGGTCAGATTCAGATAGTTTTAGCATGGCTAGAAAAACCACCATATACCTGGAAGACTTATGTATCTAACCGTATATCTCAAATACTAGACTTAGTTGGCCCAGCACAATGGCAATATGTTGCAAGTGCAGATAATCCAGCGGATCTTGGGACAAGAGGCTGCAAACTACTTCATCTCACCATCACTACACTCTGGTGGTCCTACGTGGTTAACAGAATCACAAGAAGTCTGGCCAAAGCCGCTCGCAATATAATAGCTCCTGAAATTCGGAGAATTGAAACCTTTCATATCACTCCTGATGAAGATGATGTATTACATCGATTTTCATTATTCCCAAAAGCACTAAAAGTAGTCGCTTACATGTTCAAATTTATCCAAAGACTCAAACAAAAGGTTAAAGGAATAACATTCCGACCTGCAACATGCCAATTTACATATACACTCTCTCGCTATTTCATTCGGGAGAAATCAAAATTAGTCGAAAGACGACCCCTCGATAAAGGAAGCTCACTTCTCGTTTTAAATCCTTTTTTGGACACTAAAGGATTAATCCGGGCACATGGAAGACTAGTGAATTCCAGCCTTAGTTAAAACGAACGACATATCATTATAATTCCCGAGAAATCCCGGTTTACTTATTTATTTTTAATATATCTTCACCAACTTACATTACATGGTGAGCATCGCTTGATGCAACAAATGGTCCGACTAGAATTTTATATACCGCGCCTAAAGCCACAAATTAAAAGAACGATTTTTATGTGTAAACAATGCACATTGTACAAGCACAAAATACGCACGCAGATCATGGCAGCTTTGCCACCTGAACGCTGCAATTTTGCTCTTCCCTTTACCATTACTGGGGTCGATTTTGCTGGACCTTTAAAGATAAAGGCCTCTATGTTAAGGTCTTCCTCATTCAGAAAAGGGTATGTGGTGGTCTTTGTATGTTTCACGACAAAGGCAGTACACCTCGAGCTATGTTCGGATCTGTCTACTGCGGCTTTTCTCGCAGCATTTGCACGCTTTGTCGGACGACGCGGATTTCCATCAAAAATGATGAGCGACAATGGGAAAAACTTTATCGGAGCTCAAAGAGCCACAGAGAAAGAGTTTGTAAAATTTACTAAAGAAGTCTCCCCAGAAATTGTTAAAAAATATGCACCACAAGGAATCGATTGGCAGTTTATACCCCCTTGTTCTCCCCACATGGGCGGACTCTGGGAATCAGCTGTAAAAAGCTTTAAGTCCCATTTAAAGAAAACGGCAGGTAATCATAAATTCAATTATGAGGAATTTACCACACTACTCGCTCGTATAGAAGCCGTACTAAATTCAAGACCCATCTCACCACTCTCGCAAGATCCATCCGATTTCACAGCTCTTACACCTGGACATTTTCTCAGAGGAGCTCCACTTCTCACCATACCTGAGGCAGAAGGAGACTCACTCAATTTAATAGACCGATGGGAAAAAATTAAGATACTTCATCATGAATTCAGCCATAGATGGAAGGAAGATTACCTTAAAGATCTCCATAAGAGACATCGGTGGAAAACGATCCAGAAGGAACCAAATACGGGCGAATGCGTCATCATACATGATGAATGCCTTCCTCCAACAGAATGGCGACTAGGCCGCATTGAAAAGGTCCATCGGGGACGAGATGGTTACATAAGAATAGTAGACGTACGAACACAAACTGGTATACTAATTCGATCATTAGTAAAATTGTGTTTTCTTCCGAACACCGAAGAACCGATTACACAAACCCCGCCAAGACAAGCGCATAATATCAAAACCGACAATTAATTCGTTTAACTCGAAATACTACCGTTTTATAATCCGTACATGTAAATCTAACACTAACAAACGCGATTAAAAATTAACCACAACATATATAGTTACATATACATATGTATATATATATATATTTAGGTATATATCTATTTTTCAAACCAAGCAACAAATATCATAATTCAAAATTATGAGCCAAACCATATTTTAATATATTCCTATTCCAATAGAAATGGACGTAGAAGATATCCATCTTCTCAGCAGTCAGAGATGCAAACGAGGAGCAGTTTGATGAGCATCTGCCTCCACGATGCAGTCTATGCCGTCGACCTCACGTCCTGAAGAGGTGCACTATCTTCAAGAGCATGAAGCCCGCTCAACGCCAACAGATCGCCAGAGCCCACGGACACTGTATGACTTGCTTGGCAGATAGTCACTCCACCTTTGACTGTGAGACCGACGGATCGTGCCAATATTTCCAACGACCGCATCATACTTTGTTCCATCGATTCTCTCGACGAGCAAATCCGTCCACAACACAGACTAGTCACCGGCACAGACAACAAGGGAATCCCGTCGAGCGCCAAAGAGTACATCGCCCGAAGCCATCCAGAGGGGCACGCTCACGGCCACCTCCACCACCATATGGTCATCGCAACCAGCGGCAAAGGTCAACCGGATTGAACGCCGTAGTGAGCACTCTGCAACAGTTGCAAAGACTTCTAGGCAATTAATTCGCCTAGGGGGCCGGGATGTTCATGCGACTTCTAATCCCGCGACATTTTTACAACTAAGCTCACAACCACCGTACAACATCATACCATACAACATAACACAATGCAACATCATACACCACCTACAACACACCATATCACTCACCAACACAACCATATACAATTAACCAACCACACTATACACCCACACTGCAACCACCGTTTTTTCCCGAATGATCAAAAGGGACCAGTCAGACCGGGATAGGCACTCTTCTCGATTTCATCCGTGACCTATAAGGTTCTACATTAAAAACGTTCCCGCAGAGTGATTTTCGTCGCATAAAATAAAAGTGAAATTATAAATTGGATGTGTATTATAAATTATTTAAAACCACAAATATAAGAAAGTGAACTTTTTATATTATAAAGTATTATCAAAAAATATATTATATAATACTAACGTTTAAAAAATTAATTAAAGAGTTTTTCACTAAAAGTAGTGCAATAGTAAAAGTGAGTATAACACCGTACCCGAGGTGAAAAAATAAGTGAAGTCAACAATAATTTTACTCTCGACAATCAGGAGTATACCGAACCTGAGAGGGATAGGGTGGAACTGACCTTCCCACCGGGACAAGGTGGAGTCTCCCTGTACCGAGCGGACTTACTCTCCCTAGAAGATGGATCCTGGCTAACAGACACCGTGATCGACGCCTGGGCGAAGCACCTGGAGACCGAATTTGGACCGAAAGGCACGATACTCAGCCCCTTTGTTGTCTGGCAGTTGAACCAACCAGGGGACGAGAAGAAAATTTCCGCCGCATTCACCGCTGGATCCGAAACATCGACATCTTCGGACAGCATGTGGTTCTGGCACCACACAACACCGCTCATCACTGGTATGTGCTCGCCCTATCCAATCGCGAACTTACGCACCACGTTACCAACACAGTGTGTTGCCAACCACACCAGGTATGGACAGCAGATTCCTGGACGAGGGGCAGTGTCACCCATGCAACCACGGCCTGGCATGAATTCCTCCAGTGGGAATATAAGGAGAGGTACGGCCAGGAAAAACTCAATTTCCGGGAACTCCTTTAGAGGTGCCACAACAAGAAAATACTGACGATTGCGGCATTTACGTACTGGAGACAATAGAGCGAGTCATGCGCTATGTAGGACGAGGTGACGCACAAGTGACGACGACCAATGACGCAGCAATAACAAACTCACCAACTTTATCACAACCACCCGCAGAGGAACAGCTTCCCCCAGAAGGCATAAAAGTACCCATTAACGACGCACTCGGAACAGGACCGAGGCCTTCCCACAAATCGCCGAAAGAGTCAGGAGGAGCCTCATAGACCTCACGACCGGCACAGGAAAGCACCGGCAGAAATTTAGTACCACCAGATATCAAGTGGCTATGTATCGGTGGGGCGTACACATTCGGAGGAAACCAACATCAATGAAAACAGCCGCAAAACCCGACTAAAGAAAAAAAACTAGGAAAATTACAAATATATAACGTGAATTAATTGAATTTTTTATATTATTATATCAAAAAAAAAAAAAAATTTGAGTCTATACTTAAAGTAAGAAGAAAAGAACAAAACTAGTTCATAAGTCTATGAAATTGGAGAAAGATAATTGTATGAGAACGTAAAGATTATACAAGAATTAAAAGAAGGTTAAAGCCAAAAAAAAAAAAAAAAAAAGGTATGTATTACGAGGAAAATTTTTAATATAATTTAAGACTTGAATTTAAGAAATATTGTAACTTAGATTAAATTTTGCATCTAACCTGATGCAAAACTCACCGGAGTGGGGGGGAAGTGTGAGAACTAAATGTCCAGATGGAATTTAGCCCACACAACACATGAAGACGCACCCTCTTAAATAAAATCAACGCAACGAGTATTGGGCCGCAACAGGAAAATCACGCCACTTTTAGCAACAGCCGCCATCCTAAAGCAACATGTTGCGACACAACAGTTAAATCACGCCACGCAAGCAACACAACGAGTATTGGCAGAGAACGTATATCATAGAGAAGGTTCAATTGCGGACCAGCGTGTGAATTGTCAAAACCTAACAAGATTTTATTAGTGAATTTCACCACATCTGGCTCGGAAGGAGAAATTTCAACAGAAGTGAGTGAACAGAGCTGAGCATTCAATGAAAATTATGCTCAGAGACTTGCTTTGATATTACAGCCGCATGTTACTCTTTTGGCTTATATTCTTATACGTTTCTATGTAATCATATTTATTCATATGAATATAATGTTTGCAAAACTGATAAGACTCTAATTAATTAATTAAATCTAAGTAATATTATATATAGTCAATTTGGGAATTTAATGATTTTATTTAGTTTTTACATAATATACTTTCCTAATAGAGATTAAATTTATTACAGTATATGTATATGTACATATGTACATCTTTTATCATATTAATCTTATATATAATCATATGTAAGTTAACGCCACCGCTCACACATAGCACTTAACTGTAAAGTAAACATAATAGTTTAATTAAAAAGTAACTCTAAGCAATAGCAAAATATCGCCAATCACTATTTGTAAACAGATTTCGGTATTAAATTCTCAATAATAACAAAATCTCAATCCAATGGACTCAAGGTTAAAGAATTTCATCAAATGATGAAATTCATATTAAATAAACAATAATGAATAGTATAAATAGGCTTAAGTGTAAAATAAGTCAGACTCTTTTCTGTAAGAAGGCGTTATGGAAAGATGACAGAATAAAGTTGAAGCAACAGCTTAATTTGTTTTTTTAAAAACATTTCGCGTCTGGGCTAAAAAATAAGTGGCGATCCTGCCAGGAGATGTAAAAAAATCTCTTGAACTCAAATAAAAAATTTTTTGGCAACAAAAATCTCCAGTTGTCCAAAATAAAGAAACAAGTATCGTAATAAATACGAGAAAAGTAAAACAAAAGCCGAAAAAACTGAGTAACAAATAAAGGAGACAAAAATCTCCAGTTGCTTAATTACAAGAAATAAGTATCGTGAATAAACTAATACGAGAAAAAAAAAAATAAAAAAAACTTTTGAAAGTGAAGGAGATATAACAAATAATTATTAACGGTGGTAGTGACCAGGCATCAACAAGGAGATATAACAAATAATTATTAACGGTGGTAGTGACCAGGCAGCAACCAGGAATAAATATAGTTAAGTATAAGTTCATGTATTTAAAATACTAATGGGAAATAGTCCCTCTAAGGTAGCATACCAAAGACTATATTGGTGTGATAAGTGTAGGGACAATCACTATCATTCCAAGTGCCCAAGGAAAAAATAATAATAAATAAATAAATAAAAGAATTTGTTTTTAAATTAAAAAAACTGGAAGAAGTAACAAA
Organism: Bactrocera oleae; assembly: GCF_001188975.3. Classification (NCBI taxonomy): domain Eukaryota; kingdom Metazoa; phylum Arthropoda; class Insecta; order Diptera; family Tephritidae; genus Bactrocera; species Bactrocera oleae. Next base: position 14,617 of record NW_021662547.1, read on the forward strand.
AAAGTTTTCCGTAATGGCCTTGGCAAATAACGGTAATAATTCGATGAATATGGATGTGGTGTCTAGGTTAATAGCAGCTAGTACTGCTTCATTGCGAACAGAATTGGAACAAGTTAGGCTCCAGCTTAGGAATTTAAGCTCTAATAATAATGTAACTGAATATTCGGTTGAGAGTATCGACTCGACCATTCATTGTGATGAAAGTTTAGATGTCATAAAATCTCTTCCCGAATTTAAGGGAAAAATAAATAATTACGTTAGCTGGCGTGAAGCCGCCAATAACTCTATGTCGCTTTATACCAGGGGGAGTAAAAAATACTTCGCAGCTTTAACAATACTGCGTAATAAATTAACGCAGGATGCCAATGACATCTTGACAAACCACGGCACTGTCCTTAACTTCGACGCTATTTTGAGTCGATTGGACTTCGCATATGCCGATAAGAGACCCTGTCATATAATAGAGCAGGAGATGAGTATACTAAGACAAGGTTCCAGGACCTTAATAGAATTTTATAACGAGGTAAATAAAAAATTAACGTTATTAACTAACAAAACAATTATGACTCATGGCACGAATTCTGCCATAACAAAGGAATTGAATATTAAAAATAGGGATACAGCCCTACGTACTTTTATAACGGGACTTAATCCGCCATTGGATCAAATTCTGTTTACGCTGGCACCAAAAGATTTGCCAAACGCTCTTGCTAAGGAGCAAGAATTATATTCAAATCAAATGCGAGCACAATTTGCTTTGCATTTTTCAAGAAATAGTCACATGATAAATTGAAGGGGTCCTTCACAGGGAAATCAGAGGGCTCACAATTTTCAAAATAATTTAAGGTATACAATAAGGACGCCACAGATAAATGAAGTTACACAAAATCGTCCAGAACCGATGGACGTGGATCAGTCTTTCCAAATATTAAATAGGCCTAGCCCAAGGCGAACAAACCAGTCGCAGGTAAGGGTAAATAGGGGTAACTATCAGACAAATTACCAACCAAATAACGTACCAAAAAGGGGAAATGATAGTGCTCAAATCAGCTCTCAACCTCAGCAGAAGGTACAAAGGATTAATAATTTAAACGAAAATCATTTTTTAGAGTAAATCTCGATTTGCCCTATATTATTAAATCGGATAAAAAAACGGGGCAAATATTTAGAATATTAATAGATACGGGGGCAACCAGTTCATATATACGGGCGGGAATATATACTAATAAAAATATTTTAGCAATTAAGAAGAGGGTAAGGACCATTAATGGTTCGACCATCATACAATATTACCACAACGTCAATCTGTTTGGGTTTCAGGAACGGTTTTATGAAATTGATAATTTAGAGAGTGATCTCTTAATTGGAATAAATTTCTTAAATAAAATCAGAGCCAAAATTGATATTCCAAATCGAGTATTGTTACATGGTGATAGCCAAATAGGAAAAATACATTTTCTGGATGATTTAAACAATTTAAACCCCTTGGGATTCGAAAATCCTAAGGCGCCTGCCGATGTAAATACCCGCCACGGAAAAGAAAAATGTGAAAATAAAAGTAAAAGAAATAAAATTTTAAACCCCTTGGGATTCAAAAATCTTAAGGCGCCCGCCGACGATAATACCGGCAACAAAAAAACAAAACGCTTACTAAAAGCTGATTTTGGGAAAAAAATAAACCAAAAAGAAATTGGGCATGTTTCTGAAAGCGGACATGTGTTACATAATTTATTGATTAACAACCCCGATCAAGTTTCAAAGATCGGAGGACCATCAGCATTGAATGATGAAAGAAAAATGATAAACAAATTGCAAAATGAAGCAATTGAGGAAATTTTGGAAATACATAGGAATGTAAACTTAGATCTGCCCTTTCGTACTGATGTAAAGGCGGAAATATAACTGAGGATAGACCAATTTGGTCAAAGCAATATCCTTATCCAATGTCAGTGAATAGATTTGTTAATGAGGAAATTAAAAATTTGTTGCAAAAGGGAATAATCAGGGAAAGTAAAAGCCCATACAACTCTCCAGTATGGGTAGTTCCAAAGAAAGGAATGAATGACGACGGAAGTCCAAAATTGAGATTGGTGATCGATTTTCAAAAAATTAACGAAAAAACAATATCGGATAGGTACCCGATGCCAAACCCTGAAGTAATACTGACAAATTTAGGAAAGTCAAAATACTTTTCCACAATTGATTTGGAGTCTGGTTTATACCAGATATTAATGAAAGAAAACGATATAGAAAAAACGGCATTCTCGGTTAATAATGGAAAATACGAGTTTTTACGAATGCCGTTCGGATTGAAGAATGCGCCGAGCATTTTTCAACGAGCTATGGATAATGTGTTGAGAGAATATATATGGAAGTTCTGTCATGTGTATATTGATGGCGTTATAATTTTTTCAAAAAGTTTAAAAGAACACAAAAAACATTTGAATTTGATAATTGAAATGTTAAGGGGGGCAAACATGAAAATATCGTCTGAAAAATCAAAGTTTTATCAAATGTAAGTTGAATTTTTGGGATATGTAGTAGCTAAGGATATTATTAAAACAGATCCAAAAAAAATTGAAACTATTCAAAATTACCCAGTACCAAGGACATTACGACAGTTGAGAGGATTTTTGGGATTAACAGGGTACTATAGGAAATTTATAGAAAATTATGCGGCAATATCGAAGCCATTTATATATTTTTACAGGGAGAAAATGGAAAGATTTCTCAATACTTGTCAAAGAAGAAAAGTGTTGATCTTGATCAGAGTGGCATAACTGCTTGTGAAAGATTGAAAAATTTATTGTCTCAACAGGTGCAATTATCGCAACCTAATTATAATATGAAGTTCGTTCTAACTACTGATGCGTCGAATGTGGCTTTGGGAGCTGTGTTATCACAGGAGGGTAAGCCCATTATATTTATATCAAAAACATTAAATTCTACAGAAATGAATTATGCAACAAATGAAAAGGAATTATTTGCCATAGTGTGGGCACTAAAAACATTAAGAAATTATCTATACGGTGTTAGTGATTTGGAAATTCACACTGACCATCAACCTTTGTCATTTGCGGTTTCTGAAAGGAATCCAAATATTAAAATTAAAAGATGGAGATCGTTTATTGAAGAATTTTCACCAAAAATTATTTATAAGCCAGGGGCAACAAATGTCGTTGCTCATGCATTGTCAAGACAGATACTTAATAACATAACTAGCTCTGAGGAGTCAGATCGTTCAGGTGATTCAGTAACGAATACTCAACATTCAGCAGAAAGTAGTGATGAGTATCACATTCACGAAACAAAGAAACCATTAAATCATTTTAAACAGCAAATATTGATTAATGGTGGAGCAAGAATAACAGTCTTGGAGACGATTTCTTATTTTAATAATAAGCGATTTTTAATCGAGTAAGACATACCACAAAATATAATTGGTGTTTGGAAAGAATATATAAATCCAAAAATAGTTAAAATAGTATAATAGTAAAAAATGTGTTAAGGGAAGCATTTCCAGCGATAAAATTTTTTTATACAAAGTTATTCGCTAATGATGTGACTAATTAAGAGGATCAGGGGGCAATTATTGAGCAAACGCATAATAGAGCACATAGAAATTATAGAGAAAATTTGGCTCAAATTAGGCAAGAATATTATTGGCCGTTAATGGTAAAACAATTGAAGCAATATGCGAGAAATTGTAATATATGTAATAGTAATAAGTATGAAAGGCATCCGAAATGGATTCCAATAGGTGAAGCACCAATACCAGATAAAGAAGGAGAACAACTCCATATTGATATATTTTTTGCACAAAAATTAAAGTTTATTACGTGTTTGGATTCTTATTCCAAATATTTGGTTATCAAGTGTATTGAAGATAAACTAAATTTAGAAGATAAGGTTTTGGAACTTTTTCAGACATTTCCAGATGTTAAAAGTATATTTATAGATAACGAACCGGGGTTTAGTACGATACAGTTCAAGTCTTTAATGGAAAGATTTAATATACAAATTTATTATTGTGCACCACGTCACAGTACTAGCAATGGACAAGTAGAAAGGGTTCATTCGACACTGGTGGAGATTTCTCGATGTTTGAAGAAAGAACATAATTTGATAAGTGATTACGAATCAATTATGAGGGCAGTTCAGCAGTATAACATAACAGTACACTTGGTAACAGATAAAAAAAACTTATAATGTTTTATTTAACAAAGAAGCACATGGAAATATGAGAGAAATATTAAAAAATGCTCAGGAAAAAATGTTGAAGTACCATAATAAAAAACGGATTCAAAAAAGTTATCATAGAGGGGAAGTTATATATGAAAAAATATATGGGGAAAGAAATAAATTAAAACCCAAATATAAAAAACAAATAGTAATAGAGGATTTAGGAAATAGGGTTAAAATACAAAGCAGAAACAGAATTATTCATAAGGATAATATTAAAGTGTGGTTTTATAATTTTATAGAAACAATGGGAACACATAAACAAATTTTATTGTTGATGTTGTATGCTACAATTATCACATCAGATATAATTGATTATACAAGGGAACACTATATACTAATAGAGGAGGAAAATGCAGCAATTTTTGAAAATTATGGATCACTGTATCATTTGACTAATTTATCGCTATTTGAGAACATTATAAATAACTATAGAATCGATGAGAAAATAGTATTATTTGAAGATTTGAATATGGATTTTGAAATACAAATGATAGAAACGTTATTAGAAAAATTAAAAATTGATAATAGATCAAAAAGAGGTATTAATGAGCTTGGGACAGTTTGGAAATGGATTACAGGTACAGCTGACCATGATGATTTTATGCAAATAACAAATAAAGTAAATGATTTAATAGAAAATAATAATAAACAATTTACAACTAATTAAAAGTTATTTAAGACCATTACGGAATTAACTCAAATATTAAAACAATTACAAGGTAGCTCTAATGAAAAAACTGTTTTAAGACAAAGAAATAAACTAATAATAAATGAGCTTGAAAACACAGTAGAAACAATTGCATTGTCAAAAGTAGGGATATTAAATCCATTAATTTTAGATATGGCAGAAATAAAAGAAATAATAAACGAAGAAAAAGTTAATGTATCAATATCAGATCTTATGGATGTATCCGATTTCAAAATTGCACAAAAAAACAATTTAATAGTTATTTACATTAAATATCCAAAAGTAAAAAACATACATGGCAAAACGGAGTTTAATTGGTAACTTTTCAAGATAATGTACAATTGATAGTAGTGATAGTGTACAATTGATAGTAAAATATATGAAAACCCAACAGGAAAAATCATTAATCATTTAAAAGAAGGAAAATTTAAAACATTTTTTATAAAATAATATATTGAAACAAAAAATGTAGATTCGAGATTAAACAACTTCAATATACTTATACCATTAAAACAGGAAATAAACAATAATCCCATTTGGTGGTCAATTACTATTATAGCGTTAATGACATTATTGGTTTATTTTGTTTATAAATTTTTTATATACATTACTTCTCAAATTAAATTAAAAAATTCTAAAGAAAAAGAAGAAAATTTATTGAGGTTGTCAAATCAAATCAACCACCTAACAGCATTATATTCGAAGACGGGACGCTTCGACTTAGAGGTGGGGGAGTTAACGCCACCGCTCACACATAGCACTTAACTGTAAAGTAAACATAATAGTTTAATTGAAAAGTAACTCTAAGCAATAGCAAAATATCGCCAATCACTATTTGTAAACAGATTTCGGTATTAAATTCTCAATAATAACAAAATCGCAATCCAATAGACTCAAGGTTAAAGAATTTCATCAAATGTTAATTAATTAAATCTAAGTAATTTTAAAAATATTATATATAGTCAATTTGGGAATTTAATGATTTTATTTAGTTTTTACATAATATACTTTCCTAATAGAGATTAAATTTATTACAATATATGTATATGTACATATGTACATCTTTTATCATATTAATCTTATATATAAACTATGTATATCTGCACAAGCGCATTTGAATGTGCGGATTCAGAAATTGAAATCATAATTTTATCATATATCAACACAATATATGTGCGCGCATTGATTTATATGTACACGCATATATGTATGTAGACATAAAATTGCCGAACAAATAATGCATACACAAACCAACATACATACATATGTATATGCGTACACATGTAAATATGTCACCCGCAAAAGCTACAAAGATTGTTTTACAAAAACAACAATCGTCACAAGTCAATATGTCAGCCAAATAGGCGAAGCCCAAATTTATAGTAAATTGCACAACAACAACATTTTCATTCATGAACGCAGGCGTACTTTTAACAGGCAACCTCGCTTCATTCATAAAAACAGATACCCTCACATCCCCCCGAGCATGCTTTTGCCAACAAGCGTCTTTTCACGACGATGGCGAAAGCTAAAAATCATAAATTGAACAAATTTCTGATATTCCCTCTAGAAGGGAAAAGTGACAATCCCTCAAATATGAGTATTAAAATATTTTAGAATAAAAGTGACAACATAGTATATTTGTCGATTTACAATTCAAGAAACTTTTTAAAGAAAATATTCAATATTCCTCTGATTTATGTATACAGTAAGCCCCGGTTAAGTATCACTCCTCCAATCCCTCTTATCTGCCTGTGTCTTGCTGCATCTCACGTTTTTTTTTCTTAATTTTTAAAGGAAAACGGTAACATTTTTTAAATACATAGAAATTATTTTTTTGGTACCAGTCTTTTAAGTACCACAATCGCTTATGTACTACAAAGCACAAAAAATCTGCAACTTTGGTTTTGGCACTTAACCGGGTTTGACTGTATTTGTCAAAGAATGTGCGTATGTAAATATGCGAATTTTTTGTACACACATCTGCCCGTATATATGCACATGACTTATTGACTTTGTTTCCATTTACGCATGCCACGTTGTATATGAATAAGGGTTGATTTTGCACTTGTCATATGCGATGTATGTTTGTAAAAGTGTGTATGGTTCTGTTGGTCAAAGTTTTGTAAGTTTTTTTTTGGCACATTGGCATATGCACGAAATTGAATTGAATTCAATCCAAAATGAGTATTCCTTCTAAAGTAAAGACAACTTTATTGTTTTAAAATAAAATATGTAACTTTTATTACTTATATTTTTCTTAAAACTAACAATTGAAGGTTTTTTATAAAATTGTAGGATTTAATTAAAAATTAAATAAAATTTTATAAAATAAAAACTGATTTACGAAATTTTCCATTTAAAATTAAAATTTCTCACACGACTTAATAATTAAATTAAGTCAATTATTTTCACCTGCTTTTTTAAACACAATTTAATCCATCTTGATTAAGTGCAATATTAATGTTTAAAAAAGCTAGGCTCAGTTGCAACAGTAATAAAAAGAAAAGTTAAAAAAAACCTGGAAATATAAAATAAAACTGAAATTAGAAGAAAAGCTGAAAATATAAAGGAGCTGAAAATAAAAAAAGAACCTGTAAATAGAATAAATAGCAAAACATTGAAAAAACGTAAATATTCTTTTCATTTGGTTAGTTCATTACTCACCCGAAAGTAGAATGTTCGTTAATGAACAGGCCCTGACTTGCAACTTACTTAAGTTTTTTTATTTTATCATCGCGCTTCCGATGTCGTTCCCTATTTATTTCGTTTTTCACTAACCATTTTGAATTTTTAAACAGAAGAACGGTCACTAAATATTCTAAAAGTTTGGTTTTATGAGCATAACACCCATCGGACTTATTAAACCATTCAGGAAAAACCTTTTCGGTTCTTTGTTGTATAGCAGACAACATCAGACAACGAACATTAGAATAATGAGCATATTCGTTGAAGAGCTTGACGTACCACATCATTTGCAGTCGACACACTTCGAAGACCCTATCACTAGGATTGACCAGCCTTAAATCGCCGTCATCCTTATAGTTTTTTGCTCTGATTAGGGCCTCCGAATAGAGCGTTAAATCGCTCTGTGTCTTTGTCATTGCCTCAGTACATTTATCGCAATGAATTTTACACAAAATTTTCTGGTAAGTAAATACCATAGCCTGTGTAATACCTGACTTGGACGTCACTTCGTCGTCCTCTTCAACGAAATTTTCGTCTGGAATAAAATTTTCCAAACCAGTTGCTCATATTCCTGATCGCTTTCCTGCTTATCTAAATGAATTTTCGGGCCTAGGTTCCAATCTAAATTTACATCGTCATCATCCTCAATTAGCCCTTATATTTCGAAGTTCTGTAAAATTTCATCGATATTAATCGTCCTACTATATATTGAATTTCATGGGCAGTGGGATGGGTATTCATCCAGACTGGCTCAGACTCTATAAAAATTTTCAACGCATCCTGATTCAATTTCCCAAGGAATATATATTTTAATTCCTTTTGATCCTAAATAGCTCATTGGACAACATTATCATAGCCTTAATAGTTTAAAATCGTCAATACATTTGACGCGACTACTATTAGAAATTTCATTGACTTTAAAACTGTATATGATCATAGAGGCGTTGGACCTTCCGAATCATTTCTTAAAAGCGGATATTTTAATGGATTTTGTGCAAAATTTTGCTCTAAATCATCGAAGAGATCGTTCATTCTCTTCTAACAAATAACTGCGTAGGTCTTGACACATTTTATATATTCGTCAGACCGAATAGATTTTTAAGCCATTTCTATGCCAACCGCGACCAATTACTCAGAACTGAGTTGCACTTTACAGACATTTTCAAAGGCGCTGGGATATATGTGGACTCTGTTAGTTTTGACTTAAATCTTAAATGTGTATTGCTCTGATCGATAAGAGTATAGTTTTAATAATAGAAATTGACTATTCCATCAGGACTTGAAATATCGATATTTCATTAACGTATTGCGGACAGACTTAAATAGGTGGCAATAATCATATAACAATAATGAACCTTCGTGCATGTAAAGGGGTTTCTTCAGTAATTTGCATTAATGAAAATTGAAGGTTTGGTTCCTGATCGCAGACAAAGCCTTACGCTAAAGTATCGACTTCAGTGCTGCGATATTTAATTCAAAATTCAAATAAATTTTGACTTAGAAATCCACCTTTGGAAATATAGTAAGAAAACACATATTTCAACGAACTCAACCTTTACCATAAAAACAACATTTACCTATTTTCATTTCGCGATGGCCTTCCCGTAATCTACAAACCCATCAATGATATCTCTAACTCGATTATAAGTTAGATCGGACTTATGATGATTTCATCAAATAAGAGAACACAATTGATTCTAGAACGGACATATTTTTGGCAATTTTGCTAAATTTCAAGACATTGGCATCGACGCCAGGACAACATACTAATGGGGCGCCATCTCAAAGAGAGCTCTTGGTAAAGCGAAACACTAAATCAATCACATGTAAACTGTAAGATTTGGTGGACATAGTTAATATTTTGTGCCAATGTCTTTGTCACTAAAGAAGTCTTTTGACGATCATCCTAGCGATATTACAGCATTAAGACTTGAAATTTCATCCAACTATTGCACGATCTTTAGTTCTTATACTCTTTTCTAACTGTTTATAACCCCTCTAACTCTTCGATCTTTTATTAAGTTTGAGTGCATTACTTTGACAAAACCATTGGATCAAACAATCGTTCGCTGCTTCAATACAGAGCCTACGTCGTTATTTTGTGTCCCTAATCCAATCTTCTTCTTCTAAAATGGAATATTCTCCGATTCCTCAAGGTTATATCGTCCTCCTCTCTCCTACCAATACCTTAGGACGTTCATAAGTGTTAGTGACAGGCGGGCACCCAATCAGAGTCTACTAGAAGAGCTAGATTTAGTTCTGACTCTAATCAAATATGGAATAGCCCAGGCAAAAGTTTGAATCTAGAGACGCTCTGGGTCAAAATGATACGACAAATAAATAGGGTTCAGGCGACACACTATGACCTCTGCCCAACTTTGACGATCGTCCTTTAGGGAACTCAAACAGCGTCGCCTGCTTGAAACGCAGCTGCTAATGCAGCATCTCTGAGCAGTGGACCGTCCACAAATGCCTAGGTGCTTCGTCGTAACCTAATTACATAAAAATTATATTCAACACCTGTTCATGTTGTAGTATAAACGTATATAATTACATTAAAATATAAATATTATAACATATTATTGTGCATTTATTTTATATAATTTTGCTGACTCGAACTAAAATATATCAGTAAAACTAACAAGTAAGAAGAGTTAAGTTCGGATGTAACAGACATTTTATACTCTCGCAAAGTATACCAGACATCGTTTCAGATTTCACCATTTTCATTTATGTATATATAACCCTATATACAGAACTTTAAAAACTATGGATACTTCACTAAGTATTAATGTAACACCAATAATAAATATTGTTTTACCATCATCACATCACTGTATATACTTATATTAGAAGTATCAGCAAATATACTAATGTTTATATATGTACATATGTTAATATATACTCTCAATATTATACTCTCAATATTACTCTCAATATACATACATGCCTACATACATACCACTGTATGGATGTAATATATATAGTTTTGTAATCTAATAAAGTTAACAAGTGTATTTTATATAAACTACTCTATATAATTTTATATTATTGAAAAAGAACTTACCAAGGTTGAGGTGGGCACAGCATTGCCTTCAATTTTCACGCCCACTGCACTTCGCTCAAGTGTTTAATGCAAACGAATGCATTGTGGGTGGGAATCCAGCGGTGGTGGGATTTTGAGGTTTCACCACTTTTGGAGGTCCTCCTGTTTTGGAAACGAAACAATCTTTCCGATTCTTCAATACACTCGCGAACGCGACCCCTTCCTCTCACTGAAATTTTCAATTTATATAATTAATAAAATAGTAAACCCACACGGAAAACGGAACGAATTGATCTACTCGCGTCGAAAATCTTTTAAAACTAAAATTCGTTGACTAAAATTCCGTTCACCCTTATTTTCTCATTTAACATTTAAATGCTCAGATTCTGCTATTTTGCTCTCGCAGGGTAATAGTGAAATCACTTATAATTTGTTTGTGGTGATATACCTAATGTTGGCGGTAACCCTCCGTCAAGAGGAACATTTGACAATCCCATATGAACCTTCTATGATATACGTTCTCTGGTATTGGGCTGCAGAAATCCGCCACTTCAGCAACACACGCCATCCTAAGCATCATGTTGCGAACGGCAGAAGCAACACACGGCTTGCGGAAAGCAAGAGGCCGATCAGCAGTCATTCAGGGCAGAACTGTGAGCGAGCAAAACCCTGGACGGGTTAGGTTGGTTAGTTAGGGTCGATCCTAAGAGGATCACCTTGGACGCAAACGCCGGTCCGTTGTGGTCCCAAACTCCTATGGGCGGATCAATAGACCCTTACATGTTGACAAGCGCTTTGTGCCTATGACAACTGCTGAGATGGCCAATATCTGTTTCGGCCAGATCTTCTGGACCAAAGTATGATTGCCGAGATGTTTCAATCTCAACCTAGCGAAAAGCGGACAATGGAGGAGAAAGTGCCGGGATCCGCTTCACCTCCTCCACAGCTTGACAACTGCCATCGGGTAGTATTCTAGCCGCACCGCATGAGTTCCCATTGACAGTGCCCAGGTGAGAACTCCTATGGCGGCGAGGTGAACTGTTCAAGGCGAGAAGATCCGACCTCCTGCTCCACCTCGGCCAGAAGGATCGCGCAGTCGCGCAGAGACTGGTCGCCGACCGATCTGCTGAGCTCCTGCGAGGTCCATTGGTCCAGAGCGAGAAGCAAGACGTTGTGGAGAACCAACTCGATCCCATTCCGATGTGGGCAGGCAAGGGTACCCTGGCCAGCTCATCGGTCCTTGCAATTCCAGCGATTCCGCCTGATGACCCAAACGGCTACAGTATTGAAGTACCTGATGCTAATTCTAGCGAGGACAGACTCCTTGACTAGCTTTGAATGCACGGTTCGCGCACTCAGGGCTTATTCCGCTCTGCTGTCGGGTGGCTCCACCTCTAAAGAAGCTACACTACGTAACGTACTTCTACCGCCATTGATCGCGGCCACTTCCGCCTGAAAACGCTACAGTGGTCCGGTAGCCTGAAGCAAGATTGACGAGACTCTTTGCAAACCCCTCAACTTTCCTCCTGCTTCGCCATCCGTGAAAACTCACCGCGCTCTTCTCCAGCGGCTTCTTCCTCCACATCTCCCTCGTCGGGATGGCAGAGAAGAGAAGAGGCCTCCGTGACGCATGATCCAAATTTCAGAATGCAGGGAGGAGGAAAGTGCGGCGTGTCCTTGTTCGGACCTCTTCACAACCCAGCTTCTCTGTCAATAACACCTCGCAGCAATGCACCTACCGGCAGTCCACGGTGCTATATTTAATATAGCGTTGAGCTATCGTTGGTGTGTTTTGCAGTGCACCGGAATTCCGATGACGCCGCTCTTGAACTCGCTCGCTTTAGCCTTAGGGTGGTTTGCAGCGCCTTCTACCAGACGAACACACATAGAACGTATTGGCGACGGTTTCGTAGAGCCAGAACACCACGTGGTGAAGTCCCACCTTTCCTATAGCCCTGCAGCAGTATATAGGCGACCGATGCCTTCTGACTCTCTCCTCGATGTTCGGCCTAAGCTTTCTATCCAGATGAGCCCTAGGTATTTCACCTATCAACAGGTTGAAGACGGAACCCGAAGGAGGGAGGCACATTGGATACCTCTTAGTGAATAACCATTTCGGTTTTACGGGTTGTACGCCTAGGCCGCTTCTGTTGCCCAGTTGATACGTTTAGGTACCTTCGTGAGCTTCATAGACGGTATTCAGGAATTTACCTTAACCAGAACCATCATCTAGCATAGCTATCACTCGCAGCCTTCTGAGTTCTATGTGGTCGTTTACAACCAAGATCAGAGCAGAGGGAGAGTAATCCTCCTGCGACCCCTATTCTTTCTGGTTGACTGCACTACCCCGCCAGTACGAGTTCTGATCGCAAGACTGAAAATGGTGTTTGAGTTCGATTCCACTTCAAACTTTCGGGGCTCTAACCATGCCTCTGGCCGAACGTTTGAAGGCCCCTCGATGTCGAAAGTGCCTGCAAATTCTGCTGCAAGCGCTGTCTCCAGCCATGACGCATCATGCAAGGCAGTGTAGCATGCTGCGCTCGTAACAGTTTACCCTCGTATTCTGTCCTGATGCAGAATCCCGCAGTCTCTCCAGCGTTTTTAACAAAACGAGGACTGATGGGTTTGAAATCTTTGCACCGACATGAGACTTTACCGGCCTTCAGATGAACGCACTAACCTGTCTCAGGCCTTCGGGACATGGCCCAATCAACACAGTTCGCGTAGATAGGGGCCAGCCAGCTGCATGACACCTTAACCGTTCTCTGTAGTTGCGCCATCAGGACGGGACTTGAAGGGCTTAAAGATTTCAGCGCCCAGGTGAGACGCTCATCAGAAGGTCAGAGGCTGTACCTTCTGAAGCTCCAAAGTGGCACTTCTTCAGCAACGGTCTGTGGAAAGAGGCATCTAGGGTACTCAGCGACTCACGCTACTCGTGCCACCGCTATCTGCATTTCTTAGATACCCCACCGGGTGGGATTTTTCGCAGAATGCGTCTAAACCTTGAGGACTCGTGACAACCTCTACACTGTGTCGCAGAGGCTTTCCCGAAGCCCTCTTCTCTTCAAGTCGGACTTGTAATGGACAATCCCGGCCTTGTCAACGCCCAGTCGTCCTCAGAGCCACTTTTACGGGCTTTATTGAAGAGTCGTCTACTGAAGATCTGATCTCCTTGGCTCCAGGGTCACCAAGGGGTTTCCCTCTCTACTACTCTACGTCCCTTCTGAGACGAGCACTAAATCGGCGGAGGCCGCCTTTGAGTGCTGGAGGTTGTGGAGGATCTTAATCCTCCAAACTCCTCTCCAGCAGTGCGAGTTCCGCACCATCGTCCATATCGTCGACGCCAGCCTCCTCGAACAGATGCTCGAGACTGAAGCGGATCCGCCATCCTTGGCGATCCGCCCCCGTGCTCACCCGTCCGAGGACAGGGTCGACGTCCGACTCGAGAGGGCTTCCCACTCTCTTCCATCCCCGCAGGGCAGCGGCCATCCGCCCTGGCTTCTGTGGAGCGTCTTGAAACGACTCTCGACCGCATAGCTATGGCCCCGCTGTGACACTGAGAGGAGCGAGGGACTCCTTGTCCAGAGGTATCAGCGCTTGCCGATATGGTGCTCGGTCCTCTCAGCCTGATCACCTCCAGTCTTGGGTGGGAGATGGGTTGCAGTACCGCAGCATCTCTTCAATTTCGGCCGGGGTGGAAGGTTCGGGAGACCCGGCCAGGCCGCGTCAGGAGATCCGATAGGCCACCGCCTCGAGCTCTTGCTCCTTTCCCTCCCTACCCTGGCTGCCTCCTTGAAGGAGAGCCGACCATCGTCGCACACCTAATGAGTTTGTGAATGCCGAGGTTCACGCAGCGCTTTCAATCGAAGTGGTCAGGTCTTCCCTGACCACCCATCGAAACAGCGGGAATGGCAGCCGCTACTGCGCTTCCACTGATGGGAGATGGCTCCATCTCCTCTGTTCGGTCAACTATACCCCAAGCTCCACTGAGCTTGCGAGTTCGTGTTCGCTAAACATATGGTGCAGGTCCGACCGAGGGAGATTCCCCATCACTGCGATCTTGCCGCTTTATTTGAGGTTTGGGGCCGCTCAGGCCCTGTTACGTCGCCCGTCGCCAGCACCTTTGCCTCGACTCAGTGCTAGCATGCTGGTCGTTCTGGTCAACCTGCTTGTCACCGTAGCGCTCAAAATCTCAGGGCCAGATCGATCGATCAGACTTCAGGCTTTTAGCTGCAGTCTCGCTCCCCGCGGGCCCATAGCGCTCGCCGAGGTCCCCAGTGACCCCATGAAACTTAGCAGGAAGTTCTCTTGCTGGTGCTACGATTCCGCCTTCACTTCCGCTACCGGGTTGCTGTCGGCAAGACTCACTGCGACTCCCCTACGCTACCGCCCCAGTGACGAGTGGCCAGGCACCTGGATTACGTTTCTCTCCTTGAGACCGTGTTATTTCGTCCTCAGTGTATGTCCCCAGGAACCGTCCTACGTGGAGGTCGGTTCGACCCTTCCTCCCTCGTCCTTGTGTTTATGTTTGCTGTTGTCTTCATTTTGTTTTGTGGGTCCCCACTCAGCCGCTATCCGTCTCCGGAAGGTGGTCGCCTTTATGGTCCAAGGTTGTCTCAGTTCGAGCCGGCGAGGGTTGACCACGCCCTTATGGGGAACTGGCGTTCAGAAACCGATCAGCGCAAGAAAGTCATCTCAACAAACACCTACCACACAACAATGAATGAGGAGGAACGTACTCAGCTGACATGGTTTAAGAGGACGGGAGGCGACCTTGGCATTGCGCCATCTAGCCATTTCAGTGGGTATCACCTGCATACTCGAGTGACTTGAAAACCAGAACCACCAGCCTAGGGTTCACAGAATCCATCTAATTGTCGATCAGCTATGTCCAGGTCAAGCAAAGGTCAGATCAGGGTTTCAAGGCCGTAGGCCGCAGGTCAGTTGGCGTACCCAGGATGCACCACGCGGAGAGCGAACCTGCTCTACATCCGCTGGACGGGTGATCAGAATATCTTCTACGGTGCAGGACGCGAGCCGGTGGATCCGGAATGCTACGCGACGCTACGAAATGTCCGGGCGTCGTCGAGGTAGCACCCGAACGTCAATTCACACGCTGGTGGAATCGCTGTCGAGGTCATCACGAGGCAGTTACGGAACGTAAGTCATCCGGGACGCGCTTGCAACCAGAGCGCGACGGGTGGTATACGCGATTATACTAAGCTATTCAAGCGGAGGGCGCGGAAAGGCGGACGACGTTTTCGGCGGTAAGAGGTGAATGTCTCGCATTGAGTATCCTCTGGAGCATTCACTCCTTAACGTGCAAGGCCGGAAGTCACGCGTGAAGTGGGTAGGTGGAATGCTCTGACCTGCTCCACGGCATGGCATCG
>NW_021662547.1:38051-53162 GCF_001188975.3 Bactrocera oleae
TCACAAATAGCAGAAGCGTCCTCATAGATTTCGGAAGAGCGGGCCAAAATTAAAACTGAACTGGATGAGTTGAAAGATCGTCTCCGCGAGCTACAATTGAATCTGCCAATTATATCAACAGCTTCTGTTAAGGTAAAACTACCATCATTTGATGACACTGATCCATTCCACGTTTTTAAACTTCAATTTTAAAAGACGGCATCTTCAAATAATTGGAAAGCAGAAGATAAAGTAATTACATTGCGCGTTGCAAGGATACGCAACGGAGATATTACAGACCATTTTAAACGGCGAGGCGAGTAGTTATGAAACGTTGATGGGTGCATTAAAAAGACGGTATGGTAGTGAGCACAGGAAGCAGATCTTCCCAATTGAGTTGCGAAATCGCCGCCAGAAAGCCGATGACTCCCAGAGGAGAGATTGAGAGGTAAGGTCACTTTGTTTATGCACATAAATCCGGGAAATACATCGAGGACACGAAAATTCGAACTTTCGTCAATGGAATACGAGATAACACTACACGATTCGCTGCATTAGCATGTCCAGAATTGACGTTTGCGGAACCCGTTTCGTATGCTCTGGCACAGGAAACTGCACCTCTGCATAGCAGTCGAACATTTAAAGCTCATACGGTAGAAATAAAAGAACACACTTGGGTAAACCATTTATTTGAAAAAATTGAAAACATGCAGAAAGCACTGGAAAAATCTACAGAAACGCGTAAGAAAAATGATGGTGAGGTTAAATGCTTAAACTGCGGAAAAAAGTGTAATATTACACGCAGCCAGCGAAAAAAATCACGAGCTTGCTCCCGCGAGCAAATGCTCTGAAATCTCTCTTTCACAAATAAGCAGGAATACGAGTAACGTTACCGTAAGTAGACGGCAAAAAGCGCAAACTGACTGTGGATACAGGCGCATCACATCCAATAATTCTGGATCTGGTTGATAAAGAAGTGTATTTGGGACTTTTATTTACAAAGCAGTGATCGAACCCAAGAGTGAGTTATAGGTAGGCATTATCTGGAGCAAAGTTGCGTACTGCAACTGGAGNTACTGTCCTCCTCTCTGCGTGCTTTGTGGATTTATACCCGTGCATTACGTTAATTTTTTCTCTTAGTTTGTGTTAAATCGCGCCCGTTTCTAATATTTGGTGACTTTTTGTGTTGGTTTTTATATTCATTGATTTCGCGCCCGTTGTTGTAATTTTATTTAACCACTGTTAGTATGTATTTAGGTATGCATATATGTACTTATATTAGTACTTTTGACCTTTCCGCTTTTGGTTTTTTTTTTTTTAATTTACGTTTGTATAAGTATTAATCACTTTAATTTTTACGTGTTTTCTTTTTTTCGATAGGTACGTTTGAAAGAGGCTCGAAGGACCATTTGGTGATTTCACTTATTTTTTCACCTTGGGTGCGGTGTTATACTCACTTGCACTATTGCACTATATTTAGTTAAAAATTCATTAATTAATTTTTAAACTCTGTACTTAATTTCACGTTAAAATATATTTTTGAAATACTTTTTTATATATCAAGTTCACTTTCTTATAGTTTTTTAAAAGTAATTTATAATGTAACAAGTGTAGTGTGGGTGTATGGTGTAGGTGTATAGTGTGGTTGGTTAATTGTATATGGTTGTGTTGTTGAGTGATATGCTATGTTGTAGGTGGTGTATGATGTTACATTGTGTTATGTTGTGTTGTATGATGTTGTACGGTGGATTGGGTACTTTGTTGCAAAATGTCGCGGGATCAGAAGTCTCATGAACAATACTTAATAAAATGATTTCGATTGTTAGCTCTAATATAATTTTTGTCATTTACAGTTTTTAATAATTTTCAACTGAAAATTAATACCATTATACATCACATCACCAAAACATTTCATGGGATACATTTAAAATTAATTTTTTTTTTATATTATATTATTTTACATTTTTATTGGTGATTTTGAACGGCGGCAACAAATCCCACCGTTTGAATATATATTTGGTAGTTTCAATCTGGCCGTTTCAATCGTCCCACTTGCGGAACGTCAAAACCTCCTCAATCCAGTCAACTGACAAAGTTGAGGAGGTGAAATCTACTTTCTTCTACAAATGCACTGGAAAAACAAGATTTCACATTTAAAGAATTAAATAATTGTTACGTAAAGCTTATTTACTAATTCATTAACGAAACATGAGCAATGTATGCTTACAATTATCTAAATTATGAACCATACATATACATACATACGGATGTATTTAATTGCTTTTTTTCCATGTTTTGGTAAAATTTATGTTTTGAATAGTTGCAGTTTAAGTACAAAATTTACACATTGGCATTTCAGCTTTGCTGGCATCATGCCACCTAAGCTAACATGTACAAGCATAGCCTCTTCAAAATTTTTATGCAAATAGTCCTGTCAAACCATCAAAATGAAAGCTTATGTCTATCAATGTATGGTTGGAAATATATTATATTTAGGCATCAATTGCTAAACATTAACAATGTTCAGTCTCCATGGCAATATTACTAGCCTTCAGATTTTTAGCTAACTTTAATTGCCTGTCTTGATGTCCCGTTTTCTCTGCTTCAAATTATTCGCTATTGGAGAGAATATATTGTAGGAACACGAATTCCAGAACAAATCAGAATCGACGATAAACTGACAGAAGCAACTAGACAATAACAATTCGTAGTTTCCAAAATGTTCTAGAGACGAAGTTTTTTTAAAGATTTACTATAAAAGGGCTGCCAGACTGTGCAGGAAGCACAGTCCTAATTAGAATGTTGTCGTGTAAAGAGCAATTAAGCTGTTAGTAAGAAGAAGAGGTACAAAGTGGCTGAAATTAGAAATAAAGAAATGTGTATAGCATTAAATTGGGACTTTTATTTAACAATCCAGGTGAAAGATTTATCGAGAAATTAAAATGGCAAAGTCTAACGAACTGAAGATCCCACAACAACACAAAGGAGCTAGAAAAACGTTATTTAGCAACTAATGAAATAAAGTCCAAATTAAAAACAAGGTTATGAGATTACTTGGAAACAGAAAACATTAATGTTGACAAATATGTGTTTCACTTTAAACGAAAAAACTACGAAGACAGAAGCAAAGGAAGAGGCTCAATATCCAATAATTCGTTCTGGTTGATAAAGAAGTGTATAGCCATTAAGTTGGGACTTTTATTAACAAGCCAGTGATCGAACCCAAGAGTGAGTTATAGGTAGGCATTATCTGGAGCAAAGTTGCGTATTGCAACTGGAAAAGTTATCCAAGTTCTCGGAAAAGTAACGTGCAAGATCGTAATTGGAAAGAAAACCGTGTTACACCACTTGATAGTGGCAGATATCGTCGACGAAGTCATAACTGAAGTAGACTTTCCAACGAATCAAGAAATCAAAATTGACATGAGGAACTGAATCTATACAAATATGGAAACTCCACTTATGTTCTGTTCTGTTCTGTTCTGTTAATAAGTAACACGTTACAGTAGTGATGACAACACAGAGCCAGCAGACTCCACCAAGATCAGAAGCAGTTTTTTGGGCAGAAATAGAAGGAGACTGTTTGACAAGATAAACATGTTCCAGTAAGAGTACTTAATGAGTGCAAGTTACCAATCAAACTCTCCAAAGATGCTATACAAGGGCAGTGTCAAGAGATTGAGGCCGTGATAAATTACAAAATAGGTCTTGAGGAAGATTCCATGGAGGAAAACGACATATCGAACGAAATTAACGCATGGNTGAAGAACAGAATCTATACAAATATGGAAACTCCACTTATGTTCTGTTACGATAATAAGTACAACGTTAGACAAGTGATGACAACAGAGAGCCAGCAGATCCCACCAAAATCAGAAGCAGTTTTTTGGGCAGAAATAGAAGGAGAATATGTTCCAAGCAAACGGTGGACTGTTTGACAAGATAAAGATGTTCCAGTAAGAGTACTTAATGAGTGCAAGTTACCAATCAAACTCTCCAAAGATGCTATATAAGGGCAGTGTCAAGAAATTGAGGCCGTGATAAGTTGTAAAATAGGTCTTGAGGAAGGTTCCATGGAGGAAAACGACATATCGAACGAAATTAACGCATGGAACGAGGAACTAGAGGCAAACCATCAAAAGTAGACTTAACAGCTTCTTCTCAGATACTCATCAATATTTGATAAACACGATTCCAAACCAGGAAGAACCAAAGTTGTGAAACATTTTGTTAACAAAGGTGATGCAAGATCAATCCGCCAGACTCCTCGAAGCGTTTCCTTTGCAAACCGTGAAGTTGAAAGCCAGACCATATGTGAAATAAGCGAAAAGGGCATAATCGAACCATCAGAGAGTCCATGGATGTATCAACTGCAGTACTTGTGAAGAAGAAAGATGGAAACATGAGATTCTATGTGGACTATAGAAGGTTGAATGATGTAACGAAGAAAGACAGTTATCCACTACCTAAAATCAATGACACCTCGTTATCAGGCACAAAATGGTTATCAGCACTTAACCGAAGAACAAAGAAAACAGACGGACAGTCAGCGGTGCAGATGGTCTAGGGCAATTTACCGCAATGCCTTTTGGATTATGTAACGCTCCTGCTACCTTTGAGAGACTTATGGACCAGGTATTAAAAAGATTACACTGGAAGACTTGTTCGGTATACCTCAACGCTATCATCATATTAGGTAAAAGCTTCGATGAACACCTTAAGAATTTGGAAGAGGTTTTCCAACAGATAGCTAGCGCTGGTCTAAAGCTGAGTTTAAAACAGTGTTCCCTTTTTAAGAAAAAAGTTAGTTACTTAAGACACAAAGTGACAACGGAGGGCATTTGCACAGCTAATGAAAAGTAGAGACAGTAAAATATTGCCCCACTCCTAAAAATTTACATGAATTGCGGAGTTTCCTTGGGCTGTGTACTTATTATCGACGATTCGTTTCAAGTTTTGCCAGCGTAGCTAGTACCTCCATGCCTCCATGAACTCACGAAAAAGAACCGAGTTTTTGAAATAAAAAGAACATTAAAATATAAAAAGTTTGAATTTTGCAGAACAGATGAAATGTATAGATTTTTTTTGAAACAGGCTGAAATAAATCCTTATAATATATATATATTTCGGTAATATGTTTCATTTTTTGTTATTGTTAGCCTTATGTGTTATAAGCGATCCTGTTTGTTGCTTGATTAACCCAAGGGGTATCGCCGGAAATATTGCAGTTAGGAATACTTTACTTTGCAAAAATTTGTTTTTTTGATAGAATATAACGATGTGTTTGGAGACACAAAATAAGCTGAGGCAGATACTGTATATTTTTTTCTTTTTCAGTTATTTTGTTCCGTTATTTATTTCCAACGAAGTACCGATAAAACTGTAAACTAACATACATATGTACATATGTGCATAAAATGCCTCTATTTTCAAATTTAATTGGAATGGACTCACTTTTTTGCCGCCAAGAGGTTTTGGAAGTAATACTTATGCATGTGTAAGCTTCTTCTCTTTTTCTCTTAGTTTGTGTTAAATCGCGCCCGTTTCTAATTTCTGGTGATTTTTTGTGTTAGTTTTGTATATCCATTGATTTCGCGCCCGTTGTTGTAATTTTATTTAACCACTGTTAGTATGTATTTAGGTATGCATATATGTACTTATATTAGTACTTTTGACCTTTCCGTTTTTAGGTTTTTTTTTTTAAATTTACGTTTGTATAAGAATTAATCACTAAAATTTTTGGTTTTTTTTCGGTAGGTACGTTTGAAAAAGGAAAGGAAGGACCATTTGGTGATTTCACTTATTTTTTCCCCTTGGGTGCGGTGTTATATTCACTTGAACTATTGCACTACATATAGTTAAAAACTCTTTAATTAATTTTTAAATTCTGTACGTAATTTCACGTTAATATATATTTTGAAAATACTTTATTATATATCAAGTTCGCTTTGTTATATTTTTTTGAAAATAACGTATAAAGTAACAAGTTTAGTGTGGGTGTATGGTGTAGGTGTATAGTGTGGTTGGTTAATTTTATATGGTTGTGTTGTTGAGTCATATGGTGTGTTGTAGGTGGTGTATGATGTTGCATTGTGTTATGTCGTGTTGTATGATGTTGTACGGTGTAATGTGTGCTTAGTTGCAAAATATCGCGGGATCTGAAGTCACATGAACAATACTTAATAAAATGATTTAGATTGTTAGCTCTAATATAATTTTTGTCATTTGCAGTTTTTAATAATTTTCAACTGAAAATTAATACCATTATACATCACATCACAAAAACATTTCATCGGATACATTCAAAATTAATTTTTTTTTGAATATTATATTGTTTTACATTTTTTATTGGTGATTTTGAACGGCAGCAACAAATCCCACCGTTTGCATATATATTTCGTAGTTTCAGTCTGGCCGTTTCAATCGTCCCACTTGCGGAACGTCAAAACCTCCTCACTATAGTTAAATGGCAAAGTTGACTAGGTGAAATCTACTTTCTTCTACAAATGTACTTTTTGGAAAAACAAGATTTCACATTTTAAGAATTAAATAATTGTTACGTAATGTTTATTTACAAATTCATTAATGAAACATGAGCAATGTATGCTTACAATTATCTAAGCTATTAACCATACATATACATACATACGGATGTATTTAATTGCTTTTTTTACATGTTTTGGTAAAATTTATGTTTTGAATAGTTGCAGTTTAAGTACAAAATTTACACATTGGCATTTCAGCTTTGCTGGCATCATGCCACCTAAGCTAACATGTACAAGCATAGCCTCTTCAAAATTTGTATGCAAATAGTCCTGTGAAATCACCAAAATGAAAGTTTATTTCTAGCAATGTATGGCTGGCAATATTTTTAGACATCAATTGCTAAACATTAACAATGGTCAGTCTCCATGGCAATATTACTAGCCTTCAGATTTTTAGCTAACTTTAATTGCCTGTCTTAATGTCCCGTTTACTCTGCCTCAAATTATTCGCTATTGGAGAGAGTATATTGTAGGAACACGAATTTCAGAACAAATCAGAATCGACGAAAAACTGACAGAAGCAACTAGACAATAACAATTCGTAGTTACCAGAATGTTCTAGAGACGAAGTTTTGTTAAAGATCTACTATGAAAGGGCTGCCAGACTGTGCAGCAAACACAGTCCTAATTAGAGTGTTGTCGTGTAAACAGCAATTAAGCTATTAGTAAGAAGAAGAGATACAAGTGTTAAGTGGGTGAAATTAGAAATAAAGAAATGTGTATAGCATTAAATTGGGACTTTCATTTAACAATACAGGGATCGAACTCAAGAGTTAGTTACAAGTTGAAAGATTTATCGAGAAATCCGTTACAATTGGTGTCAGAAGTGGGATTGTCAAATAAATTTTCCAAGAGAGAATTGTTTTAAAATGGCAAAGTCTAACGAACTGAAGATTCCACAACAACACAAAGGAGCTAGAAAAACGTGATTTAGCAACAAATGAAATAAAGTCCGAATTACAACCAAGGTTATGAGAGGCCGTGAAAACAGAAAGCATTTATGTTGACGAATATGTGTTTCACTTTAAAGGAAAAAACTACGAAGATAGAAGCAAAGGAAGAAACTCAATGCTCGTCAAAGATTATGGACATAAAGAGGATTTTCACTATAACATGCCAGCGCAAATATTTCAGATGTCAACGCAATTATCGCCACAAATAGCAGAGGCACACACGAATGGTGACACAACAATCAAAATTGTCCTCGTTAGAAATGCGATTGTCAACGCAGTTGGAAGAGCAGTTCACAGCGCAAGATGCACGTATATCAGCACAGGTGTCCTCACAGTTGGAAAGCAGTTCGCAGCGCCATTGTATAGCCATTAAATTGGGACTTTTATTTACAAACCAGTGATCGAAGCCAAGAGTGAGTTATAGGTAGGCATTATCTGGAGCAAAGTTGCGTACTGCAACTGGAGAAGTTATCCAAGCTCTCGGAAAAGTAACGTGCGAGATCGTTATTGGAAAGGAAGCCGTGTTACACAACTTGATAGCGGCAGATATCGTCGACGAAGTTGACTTTCTAGCGAATCAAGAAATCAAAATTGACATGAAGAACAAAATCTATACAAATATGGAAACGTCACTTATGTTCTGTTACGATAATAAATACAACGTTAGACAAGTGATGACAACAGAGAGCCAGCAGATCCCACCAAAATCAGAAGCAGTTTTGTGGGCAGAAATAGAAGGAGATATGGGCCAAACAAACGGTGGACTGTTTTGAAGATAAACATTTTTCAGTAAGATTACTTAATGAGTGCAAGTTACCAATCAAACTCTCCAAAGATGCTATATAAGGGCAATGTCAAGAAATTGAGGCCGTGCTAAATTGCAAAATAGGTCTTGAGTAAGATTCCATGGAGGAAAACGACATATCGAACTAAATTAACGCATGGAACGAGGAATTAGAGGCAAACCATCAGACCATACGTGAAATAAGCGAAAAGGGCGTAATCGAACCATCAGAGAGTTCATGGATGGATCATCTGCAGTACTTGTGAAGAAGAAAGATGGCAACATGAGATTCTGTGTGGACTATAGAAGGTTGAATGATGTAACGGGGAAAGACAGTTATCCACTACCTACAATCGATGACACGCTGGACTCGTTATCAGGCACAAAATGATTATCAGCACTTAAACGAAAAACAAAGAAAACAGACGGACAGTCAGCGTTGCAGATGGTCTATGGCAATTTACCGCAACGCCTTTTGGATTATGTAACGCTCCTGCTACCTTTGAAAGATTTGGACCAGGTATTACACTGGAAAACTTGTTCGGTATACCACGACGATATTATCGTATTTAGTAAAAGCTTCGATGAACACCTTAAGAACTTGGAAGAGGTTTTCCAACAGATAGCTAGCGCTGGTCTAAAGCTGAGTCCAAAAAAGTGTTCCCTTTTCAAGAAAAAAGTTAGTTACTTAGGACACAAAGTCACAACGGAGGGCATTTGCACAGCTAATGAAACATAGAGACAGTATAATATTGCCCCACTCCTAAAAGTTTACATGAATTGCGGAGTTTCCTTGGGCTGTGTACTTATTATCGACGATTCGTTTCAAGTTTTGCCAGCGTAGCTAGTACCTCCATGCCACCATGAACTCACGAACAAGAACCGAGTTTTTTAAATAAAAAGAACATTAAAATATAAAAAGTTTGAATTTTGCAGAACAGATGAAATGTATAGATTTTTTTTTAAACAGGCTGAAATAAATCCTTATAATATATATATATTTCGGTAATATGTTTCATTTTTTGTTTTTGTTAGCCTTATGTGTTAATTCGCTAGGACAAACAACGAACTAATTGGGTTCCCCATAGCGACCTAATATTGCAGTTAGGAATACTTGACTTTGCAAAAATTTTTTTTTTTGGAAGAATATAACGATGTGTTTGGGGACACAAAATAAGCTGAGGCAGATACTGTATATTTCTTTCTTTTTCAGTTATTTTGTTCCGTTATTTATTTCCAACGAAATACCGATAAAACTGTAAATTAACATACATATGTACATATGTGCATAAAATGCCTATATTTTCAAATTTAATTGGAATGAACTCACTTTTTTGCCGCCAAGAGGTTTTGGGAGTAATACTGTGAGAACTAAATGTCCAGATGGAATTTAGCCCACGCAACACATGAAGGCGCACCCTGTTTAATAAAATCAATGCAACGAGTATTGGGCCACAACGGGAAAATCACGCCACTTTTAGCAACACACGCCATCCTAAAGCAACATGTTGCGACACAACAGTTAAATCACGCCACGCAAGCAACACAACGAGTATTGGGCTGCAACGGGAAAATCACGCCACTTCTAGCAACGCACGCCATCCTAAGCATCATGTTGCGAACGGGCGAGCAAGCAACACACGGCTTGGCGGAAAGCAAGCAGGCCGATCAGCAGTCATTCAGGACAGGACTGTGACAGCGAGCACAACGCTGGACGGGTGATCGGAAAATATCTTCTACGGTAGGACGCGAGCAGCGGTGGAATCGGGGTATGCCTACGCGAGCGCTTGCAGAAACGTCCGGGTGTCGTCGCGGTAGCACCCACGAGCGTCAATTCACGCAGCGGTGGAGTCGCTGTCGACTCGTTATCAGGCACAAAATGATTATCAGCACTTAAACGAAAAACAAAGAAAACAGACGGCTTTCAGCGGTGCAGTTGGTCTATGGCAATTTACCGCAATGCTTTTTGGATTATGTAACGCTCCTGCTAGCTTTGAGAGACTTCTGGACCAGGTATTAAAAGGATTACACTGGAAAACTTGTTCGGTATACCACGACGATATTATCGTATTTAGTAAAAGCTTCGATGAATACCTTAAGAACTTGGAAGAGGTTTTCCAACAGATAGCTAGCGCTGGTCTAAAGCTGAGTCCAAAAAAGTGTTCCCTTTTCAAGAAAAAAGTTAGTTACTTAGGACACAAAGTGACAACGAAGGGCATTTGCACAGCTAATGAAAAATAGAGACAGTAAAATATCGCCCCACTCCTAAAAATTTACATGAATTGCGGAGTTTCCTTGGGCTGTGTACCTATTATCGACGATTCGTTTCAAGTTTTAGCTTGATGAGCTTCCATGCCTCCATGAACTCACGAACAAGAACCGAGTTTTTTAAATAAAAAGAACATTAAAATATAAAAAGTTTGAATTTTGCAGAACAGATGAAATGTATAGATTTTTTTTTAAACAGGCTGAAATAAATCCTTATAATATATATATATATTTCGGTAATACGTTTCATTTTTTGTTTTTGTTGGCCTTATGTGTTATAAGCGATCCTGTTTGTTGCTTGATTAACCCAAGGGGTATCGCTGGAAATATTGCAGGTAGGAATACTTGACTTTGCAAAAAATTTTTTTTTGGAAGAATATAATGGTATGTTTGGAGACACAAAATATAGCTGGGGCAGATACTGTATATTTTTTTCTTTTTCGGTTATTTTGTTCCGTTATTTATTTCCAACGAAATACTGATAAAACTGTAAATTAACATACATATGTTTATATGTGCATAAAATGCCTATATTTTCAAATTTAATTGGAATGAATTCACTTTTTTGCCGCCAAGAGGTTTTGGGAGTAATACTGTGAGAACTAAATGTCCAGATGGAATTTAGCCCACACAACACATGAAGACGCTCCCTGTTAAATAAAATCAACGCAACGAGTATTGGGCCACAACGGGAAAATCACGCCACTTCTAGCAACACACGCCATCCTAAGCATCATGTTGCGAACGGGCGAGCATGCAACACACGGCTTGGCGGAAAGCAAGCAGGCCGATCAGCAGTCATTCAGGACAGGACTGTGACAGCGAGCACAACGCTGGACGGGTGATCGGAGAATATCTTCTACGGTAGGACGCGAGCAGCGGTGGAATCGGGGTATGCCTACGCGAGCGCTTGCAGAAACGTCCGGGCGTCGTCGCGGTAGCACCCACGAGCGTCAATTCACGCAGCGGTGGAGTCGCTGTCGAGGTCATCATCGGAGCAGGACACGAAACGTAAGTCATCCCGGGACACGTAGCACACCCAGAGCGCAACAGGGTAGTATACGCGATAGTATACTAACTATTCAACGGGAGCGCGGAAAGTCAGACGACGTTTTCCGGCGGTAAGGAGTGAATGTCTCGCAGTGAGTCGATCCTCTGGCAGGCATTTCACTCCTTAACGTGCGAAGGCCGGAAGTCACGCGTGAAGTGGGAAGTGAGTCGATCCTCTGACCTGCTCCACCTGTCACTGCCCTCCGTAATTCCGCGTGATAGTGACGCGCTAACGGGTTACGTGAACCACTACCCTGTCGAAACGCCAGCATCGGGTGACGCTCCTACAAAGCGGATCCAGAGATTGTGTAATTGAAAGTGGAATGAACGCCAGCATCGGGTGACGCTCCTTCAACGCGGATCCAGAGATTGTGTAATTGAAAGTGGAATGAACGCCAGCATCGGGTGACGCTTCTACAACGTGGATCTAGAGATTGTGTAATTGAAAAAGGAATGAACGCCAGCATCGGGTGACGCTCCTACAACGCGGATCTAAATATTGAGCGATTGAAAGTGGATCTACATATTGTGTAATTGGAAGACAAATAAAGTATGATTTGTAAAGAGCCCCACAGTTTACAAATTTATTGTAACGAACCCTGGACACGGCAAGTATACCTCAGCAAACCATAAAAAGCAGGGGGCAGCAAAAAGCTTTGTTACATTTGGCGCCCGAGCAGGGACCCGGCAAATCGTATAACATCAGGAGAAGTGTTAAAACGGAAAATGACAGATCTTATGTGGTTCGACAACGTATCTAATCTCCTTCGCAGAGAATTTGGGCGTTGACCACATAGGCACCACGCGGGAAATTCGGAAGCGCATAACTGCACTGGCAGCCAAGGCGCACGAGGACTCCGAAATAGAAGAGCAATTTTTAAAAATGGAAGCTGCATACAAAGGAAATGATTTCGCTTCGCGACACGAAGGCGATCAGAAGACACCACTTCCACCAGATCAAGGCAGAGAAACCGCGGACATTTTCGCGGAATCATCACGACGACTGCCGGCACCAATAAGCATGCCGAATAATGGCATATCACTGCAACAGAACCAGATGTTTACATTCGCACCTATCATCGACCAGGTGAGGAAGTGGTCCGTAAAGTACGACAGCGGGAGAGACCCATTAGCGTTCATCGAACGATTGGAAGAGCTCTCCGAAGTATACGTAATAGACACAGACCTTCTTCCAAGAAACATGCCCGAGTTACTGTGCGGTACTGCTCTCCAATGGTATCGCAACAACAACGAACATTGGAGGAGTTGGAGTACCTTCAAAAGGGATTTTTTGCGATTCTTCTTACCAGCACGTTACTTCGAACGCCTCGAAGATGACATACGGCAACGAAGACAACACGCGCGGGAAAAGTACAAAGACTACGTCCTCGCTATGCAGAACCTAATGAGACGCGCTGGATATAATCAGGAGCAGCGATTGGAAAGGATCTTCCGAAATAGCCACACCGATTATCTGCTCTACATTCGGCGTCGAGATTTCGAGACATTAGCCGAACTTATCACGCTGGCTGAAGAGTACGAGGACATCCATGAAGGACATCGGAGAACTGTAGAGATGGCGCGCCGCGAGATGACGAGACACNTTTCTAATTTTTGGTGATTTTTTGTGTAAATTTTGTATATCCATTGATTTCGCGCCCGTTGTTGTAATTTTATTTAACCACTGTTAGTATGTATTTAGGTATGCAAATATGTACTTATATTAGTAGTAGTCGCACGAACAATACTTAATAAAATGATTTAGATTGTTAGCTCTAATATATTTTTGTCATTTACAGTTTTTAATAATTTTCAACTGAAAATTAATACCATTATATGTACACGTGGACTGTTTGAGAAGATAAACATGTTCCAGTAAGAGTACTTAATGAGTGCAAGTTACCAATCAAACTCTCCAAAGATGATATATAAGGGCAGTGTCAAGGGATTGAGGCCGTGATAAATTGCAAAATAGGTCTTGAGGAAGATTCCATAGAGGAAAACGACATATCGAACGAAATTAGCGCATGGAACGAGGAACTAGAGGCAAACCAACCAAAGAAGGCTTAACAGCTTCTTCTCAGATACTCATCCATATTTGATAAACGCGATTCCAAACCAGGAAGAACCAAAGTTATGAAACAGACTCCTCGAAGCGTTTTTTTAGCCAATCATGAAGTTGAAAGCCAGACCATACGTGAAATAAGCGAAAAGCGCGTAATCAAACGATCAGAGAGTCCATGGATGGATCATCTGCAGTACTTGTGAAGAAGAAAGATGGCAACATGAGATTCTGTGTGGACTATAGAAGGTTGAATGATGTAACGAAGAAAGCCAGTTATCCACTACCTAAAATCAATGACACCTCGTTATCAGGCACAAAATGGTTATCAGCACTTAACCGAAGAACAAAGAAAACAGACGGACAGTCAGCGGTGCAGATGGTCTAGGGCAATTTACCGCAATGCCTTTTGGATTATGTAACGCTCCTGCTACCTTTGAGAGACTTATGGACCAGGTATTAAAAAGATTACACTGGAAGACTTGTTCGGTATACCTTAACGATATCATCATATTAGGTAAAAGCTTCGATGAACACCTTAAGAATTTGGAAGAGGTTTTCCAACAGATAGCTAGGTCTAAAGCTGAGTCCAAAACAGTGTTCCCTTTTCAAGGAAAAAGTTAGTTACTTCAGACACAAAGTGGCAACGGAGGGCATTTGCACAGCTAATGAAAAATAGAGACAGTAAAATATTGCCCCACTCCTAAAAATTTACATGAATTGCGGAGTTTCCTTGGGCTGTGTACAGAACAGATGAAATGTATAGATTTTTTTTGAAACAGGCTGAAATAAATCCTTATAATATATATATATTTCGGTAATATGTTTCATTTTTTGTTTTTGTTAGCCTTATGTGTTGCCTTATGTGTTATAAGCGATCCTGTTTGTTGGTTGATTAACCCAAGAGGTAGCGCTGGAAATATTGCAGGTAGGAATACTTGACTTTGTAAAAAAATTTTTTTGGAAGAATATAAATGTGTGTTTGGAGACACTAAATATGCTGAAGCAGATACCGTATATTTTTTTCTTTTTCAGTTATTTTGTTCCGTTATTTATTTCCACGAAATACCGATAAAACGGAAAATAACATACATATGTACTTACATATGTGCATAAAATGCCTCTATTTTCAAATTTAATTGGAATGGACTCACTTTTTTTGCCGCCAAGAGGTTTTGGGAGTAATTCTTATGTATGTGTATGCTTCTTCTCTGTTCTAATTTTTTTTGTTTTCTCTCCGGGGTTTTGAATGTGCGTTTCTGTCCACCCCTCTGCGTGCTTTGTGGATTTATACCCGTGCTTTTCTCTTAGGGTGTGTTAATTCGCGCCCGTTTCTAATATTTGGTGATTTTTTGTGTTAGTTTTGTATATTTATTGATTTCGCGCCCGTTGTTGTAATTTTATTTAACCACTGTTAGTATTTATTTAGGTATGCATAAATGTACTTATATTAGTACTTTTGACCTTTCC
>NW_021662547.1:53285-72840 GCF_001188975.3 Bactrocera oleae
ATCCCACCAAAATCAGAAGCAGTTTTTTGGGCAGAAATAGAAGGAGACTATGGGCCAAATAAACGGTGGACTGTTTGACAAGATAAACATGTTCCAGTAAGAGTACTTAATGAGTGCAAGTTACCAATCAAACTCTCCAAAGACGCTATATAAGGGAGTGTCAAGAGATTGGAGCCGTGATAAATTGCAAAACAGGTGTTGAAAAAGATTCCATGGAGGAAAACGACATATCGAACGAAATTAACGCATGGAACGAGGACCTAGAGGCAAACCATCAAATGAAGACTTAGCAGTTTCTTCTCAGATACTCATCCATATTTGATAAACACGATTCCAAACCAGGAAGAACCAAAGTTGTGAAACAATTTGTTAACACAGGTGATGCAAGATCAATCCGCCAGACTCCTCGAAGCGTTTCTTTTGCAAACCGTGAAGTTGAAAGCCAGACCATACGTGAAATAAGCGAATATCAGAGAATATCGTAATCGAACCATCAGAGAGTCCATGAATGGATTATCTGCAGTACTTATGAAGAAGAAAGGTGGAAACATGAGATTCTGTGTGGACTATAGAAGGTTGAATGATGTAACGGAGAAAGACAGTTATCCACTACCTAAAATCGATGACACGCTGGACTCGTTATCAGGCACAAAATGGTTATCAACACTTAAACGAAAAACAAAGATCGCAATTTACCGCAATGCCTTTTGGATTATGTAACGCTCCTGCTACCTTTGAGAGACTTATGGACCAGGTATTAAAAAGATTACACTGGAAGACTTGTTCGGTATACCTCAACGCTATCATCATATTAGGTAAAAGCTTCGATGAACACCTTAAAAACTTGGAAGAGGTTTTCCAACAGATAGCTAGCGCTGGTCTAAAGCTGAGTCCAAAAAAGTGTTCCCTTTTCAAGAAAAAAGTTAGTTACTTAGGACACAAAGTGACAACGGAGGGCATTTGCACGCTAATGAAAAGTAGAGACAGTAAAATATTGCCCCACTCCTAAAAATTTACATGAATTGCGGAGTTTCCTTGGACTGTGTGCTTATTATCGACGATTTGTTTTAAGTTTTGCCAGCGCAGCTAGTACCTCCATGCCTCCATGAACTCACGAAAAAGAACCGAGTTTTTGAAATAAAAAGAACATTAAATATAAAAAGTTAGAATTTTGCAGAACAGATGAAATTTATAGATTTTTTTTTAAAAAAAGGCTGAAAGAAATGCTTTTTTTGATATTTTGTTTTTGTTAGCCTTATGTGGTATAAGCGATCCTGCTTGTTGCTTGATTAAACCAAGGGGTATCGCTGGAAATATTGCAGGTAGGACTACTTGACTTTGCAAAAAAAATTTTTTTTTGGAAGAATATAACGGTGTGTTTGGAGACACAAAATAAGCTGAGGCAGATACCGTATATTTTTTTCTTTTTCAGTTATTTTGTTCCGTTATTTAACTGTAAGTTACCATACATATGTACATATGTGCATAAAATGCCTATATTTTCAAATTTAATTGGAATGGACTCACTTTTTTTGCCGCCAAGAGGTTTTGGGAGTAATACTTATGTATATGTATGCTTCTTCTCTGTTTCCTCGGTTTCGTCTGTTTTAATTTTTTTTGTTTTGTCTCCGGGGTTTTGCCTGTGCGTTACTCCTCCTCTCTGTGTGCTTTGTGGATTTATACCCGTGCTTTATGTTGATTTTTTTTTCTTAGTTTATGTTAAATCGCGCCCGTTTTTAATTTTTAGTGATTTTTGGCTGGCATCATGCCACCTCAGCTAACATGTACAAGCATAGCCTCTTCAAAATTTGTATGCAAATAGTCCTGAAGACAGAAGCAAAGGAAGAGGCTCAATGCTCGTCAAAGATTGTGGACATAAACAGGATTTTCACTATAATATCGCAGATGGGAAAAGAGCAGGATGACACAACAATCCCAATTATTCCCGTTAGAAATGCGATTGTCAGTTGGAAGAGCAGTTCGCAGCGCAAGATGCACGTATATCACCACAGGTGTCCTCACAGTTGGAAAGCAGATCGCAGCGCAAAATGCACGTATATCAGCACTGGTGACTTCACAAATAGCAGAAGCGTCCTCATAGATTTCGGAAGAGCGGGCCAAAATTAAAACTGAACTGGATGAGTTGAAAGATCGTCTCCGCGAGCTACAATTGAATCTGCCAATTATATCAACAGCCTTGCTTTAAGGAAAACTACCATCATTGATGACACTGATCCATTCACGTTTTTAAACTTCAATTTTAAAGACGGCATCTAAAATAATGGAAAGCAGAAGATAAAGTAATTACATTGTGCCGTTGCATTCAAAGAATCAACGGAATATCGACAACCCAACGGGAGCGAGTAGTTATGAAACGTTAATGGGTGCATAGAAAGACGGTATGTAGTGAGCACAGGAAGCGCTCTCCCAATCGAGTGCGAAATCGCCGCAAAGCCAACGACTACACTGAGGAGAGATTGAGAGTAAGTACTTTTTTATGCACAATAAATCCGGGAAATACATCGAGGATACGAAAATTCACCTAAACGCTTCGCTGCATAGCATGTCCAAAATTGACGTTTGCGGACCTTTCGTATGCTCTGGACAGGAAACTGACCTCTGCATAGCAGTCGAACATTTAAAGCTCATACGGGAAATAAAAGAAACATTTGGGTAAACCATTTATTTGAAAAATGAAACAAGCAGAAAGCACTGGAAAAATCTACAGAAACGCGTAAGAAAAAATGGTGAGGTTAAATGCTCAACTGGCAGAAAAAAGTGTAATATTACACCACCAGCGAAACAAGGCACGACTAGCTCCCGCGAGCAAATGCGTCGAAATCTCTTTTCCACAATATAACAGGAAACGAGTAACGTTACGTAAGATAGACCGGGCAAAAAGCGCATACGACTGTGGTATAGCGCATCACATCCATAAATTCGGATCTGGTTGATAAAGAAGTGTATTTGGGACTTTTATTTACAAAGCAGTGATCGAACCCAAGAGTGAGTTATAGGTAGGCATTATCTGGAGCAAAGTTGCGTACTGCAACTGGAAAAGTTATCCAAGTTCTCGGAAAAGTAACGTGCAAGTAATTGGAAAGGAAGCCGTGTTACACAACTTGATAGTGGCAGATATCGTCGACGAAGTCATTACTGAAGTAGACTTTCCAGCGAATCAAGAAATCAAAATTGACATGAAGAACAGAATCTATACAAATATGGAAACTCCACTTATGTTCTGTTACGATAATAAGTACAACGTTAGAGGAGTGATGACAACAGAGAGCCAGCAGATCCCACCAAAATCAGAAGCAGTTTTTTGGGCAGAAATAGAAGAGACTATGGGCCAAACAAACGGTGGACTGTTTGACAAGATAAACATGTGCTAGTAAGATTACTTAATGAGTGCAAGTTACCAATCAAACTCTCCAAAGACGCTATATAAGGGCAGTGTCAAGAGATTGAGGCCGTAATAAATTGCAAAATAGGTCTTGAGAAAGATTCCATGGAGGAAAACGACATATCGAACGAAATTAACGAATGGAACGAGGAACTAGAGGCAAACCATCATAAGAAGACTTAACAGCTTCAAAGTTGTGAAACAATTTGTTAACACAGGTGATGCAAGATCAATCCGCCAGACTCCTCAAAGCGTTTCTGTTGCAAACCGTGAAGTTGAAAGCCAGACCATACGCGAAATAAGCGAAAAGGGCGTAATCGAACCATCAGAGAGTCCATGGATGGATCATCTGCAGTACTTGTGAAGAAGAAAGATGGAAACATGAGATTCTGTGTGGACTATAGAAGGTTGAATGATGTAACGGAGAAAGACAGTTATCCACTACCTAAAATCGATGACACGCTGGACTCGTTATCAGGCACGAAATGGTTATCAACACTTAAACGAAAAACAAAGAAAACAGACGGACAATCAGCGTTGCAGATGATCTATGACAATTTACCGCAATGCCTTTTGGATTATGTAACGCTCCTGCTACCTTTGAGAGACTTAAGCTACCTTTGAGAGACTTAATAAAATGATTTAGATTGTTAGCTCTAATATAATTTTGGTCATTTACAGTTTTTAGTAATTTTCAACTGAAAATTAATACCATTATACATCACATCACAAAAACATTTCATCGGATACATTTAAAATTAATTTTTTTTATATTATATTGTTTTACATTTTTTATTGGTGATTTTGAACGGCGGCAACAAATCCTACCGTTTGAATATATATTTGGTAGTTTCAATCTGGCCGTTTCAATCGTTCTACTTTCTTCTACAAATGTACTGGAAAAACAAGATTTGAGAGTTTAAGAATTAAATATTTGTTACGTAAAGTTTATTTACAAATTCATTAATGAAACATAAGCAATGTATGCTTACAATTATCTAAACTATTAACCATATATATACATACATACGGATATATTCAATAGCTTTTTTTCTATGTTTTGGTAAAATTTATGTTTTGAATAGTTGCAGTTTAAGTACAACGTTTACACATTGGCATTTCAGCTTTGCTGGCATCATGCCACCTAAGCTAACATGTACAAGCATAGCCTCTTTGTATGCAAATAGTGTCAAACCATCAAAATGAAAGTTTATTTCTATCAATGTATGGCTGGAATTATATTTAGACATCAATTGCTAAACATTAACAATGTTCAGTCTTCATGGAAATATTACTAGCATTCAGTTTTTTAGCTAACTTTAATTGCCTGTCTTGATGGCCCGTTTTCTCTGCCACAAATTATTCGCTATTGGAGAGAATATATTGTAGGAACACGAATTCCAGAACAAATCAGAATCGACGATATACTGACAGAAGCAACTAGACAATAACAATTCGTAGTTACCAGAATGTTCTAGAGACGAAATTTTGTTATAGATCTACTATAAAAGGGCTGCCAGACTGTGCAGGAAAAGGAAACACAGTCCTAATTAGAGTGTTAACGTGTAAACAGCAATTAAGCTATTAGTAAGAAGAAGAGATACAAGTGTTAAGTGGCTGAAATTAGAATTAAAGAAATGTGTATATCATTAAATTGGGACTTTTATTTAACAATCCAGTGATCGAACTCAAGAGTGAGTTACAAGTTAAAAGATTTATCGAGAAATCCGTTACATTTGGTGTCAGAAGTGGGATTGTCAAATAAATTTTCCAAGAGAGAATTGTTTTAAAATGGCAAAGTCTAACGAACTGAAGATTCCACAACAACACAAAGGAGCCTGAAAAACGAGATTTACCAACAAATGAAATAAAGTCCAAATTACAATCAAGGTTATGAGAAACAGAAAACATTAATGTTGACGAATTATTATGGAAACAGAAAACATTAATGTTGACGAATATGTGTTTCACTTGAAAGGAAAAAACCACGAAGATAGAAGCAAAGGAAAAGGCTCAATGCTCGTCAAAGATTGTGGACATAAACAGGATTTTCACTATAACATCGCAGATGGGAAAAGAGCAGGATGCACGTATATCGCAAATGCCAGCGCAAATGTTCCAGATGTCAACGCAAATATCGCCGCAAATAGCAGAGGCACACACAAATGGTGACACAACAATCCCAATTATTCTCGTTAGAAATGCGATTGTCAACGCAGTTGGAAGAGCAGTTCGCAGCGCAAGATGCACGTATATCAGCACAGGTGACCTCACAAATAGCAGAAGCGTCCTCATAAATTTCGGAAGAGCGGGCCAAAAATAAAACTGAACTGTTATGAAACGTTGATGGGTGCATTATAAAGACGGTATGGTAGTGAGCACAAAAAGCAGATCTTCCCAATTGAGTTGCGAAATCGCCGCCAGAAAGCCGATGCCTCCCTGAGGACAGATTGAGAGGTAAGGTCACATTGTTTGTGGACATAAATCCGGAAAATGCATCGAGGATACGAAAATTCAGACCTACACGCTTCGCTGCATTAGCTGTCCAAAATTGACGTTTGCGGAACCCGTTTCGTATGCTCTGGCACAGGAAACTGCACCTATGTATAGCAGTCGAATATAACAGTTGGGCGTAAACGCAGAGCTGAGGAAGATCAAGCAAATGTTAAATCTAACTTGGCGAGCCAGCGAAAAAGGCCACGGGCTGACTCCCGCAAGCAAATGCCCTGTAATCTCAATTTCACAAATAAGCAGGAATACGAGTAACGTTACCGTAAGGAGACGGCTAAAAGCGCATACTGACTGTGGATACAGGCGCATCACATCCAATAATTCGATCTGATCTGGTTGATGAAGAAGTGCTTAGCCATTAAATTGGGACTTTTATTTACAAACCAGTGATCGAACCCAAGAGTGAGTTATAGGTAGGCATTATCTGGAGCAAAGTTGCGTATTGTAACTGGAGAAGTTATCCAAGTTTTCGGAAAAGTAACGTGCAAGATCGTAATTGGAAAGGAAGCCGTGTTACACAACTTGATAGTGGCAGATATCGTCGACGAAGTCATTACTGAAGTAGACTTTCCAGCGAATCAAGAAATCAAAATTGACATGAAGAACAGAATCTATACAAATATGGAAACTCCACTTATGATCGGTTACGATAATAAGTACAACGTTAGACAAGTGATGACAACAGAGAGCCAGCAGATCCCACCAAAATCAGAAGCAGTTTTTTGGGCAGAAATAGAAAAGACTATGGGCCAAACAAACGGTGGACTGTTTGACAAGATAAACATGTTCCAGTAAGATTACTTAATGAGTGCAAGTTACCAATCAAACTCTCCAAAGATGCTATATAAGGGCAGTGTCAAGAGATTGAGGCCGTAATAAATTGCAAAATAGGTCTTGAGGAAGATTCCATGGAGGAAAACGACATATCGAACGAAATTAACGAATGGAACGAGGAACTAGAGGCAAACCATCATAAAACGACTTAACAGCTTCTTCTCAGATACTCATCCATATTTGATAAACACGATTCCAAACCAGGAAGAACAAAAGTTGTGAAACATTTTGTTAACACAGGTGATGCAAGATGAATCCGCTAGACTCCTCGAAGTGTTTCTTTAGCAAACCGTGAAGTTGAAAGCCAGACCATACTCGAAATAAGCGAAAAGGGCATAATCGAACCATCAGAGAGTCCATGGATGTATCAACTGCAGTACTTGTGAAGAAGAAAGATGGAAACATGAGATTCTATGTGGACTATAGAAGGTTGAATGATGTAACGAAGAAAGACAGTTATCCACTACCTAAAATCAATGACCGCTGGACTCGTTATCAGGCACGAAATGGTTATCAACACTTAAACGAAAAACAAAGAAAACAGCCGGACAGTCAGCGTTGCAGATGGTCTATGGCAATTTACCGCAATGGCTTTTGGATAATGTAACGCTCCTGCTACCTTTGAGAGACTTATGGACCAGGCATTAAAAAGATTACACTGGAAGACTTGTTCGGTATACCTCAACGATATCAACATATTAGGTAAAAGCTTCGATGAACACCTTAAGAATTTGGAAGAGGTTTTCCAACAGATAGCTAGCGCTGGTCTAAAGCTGAGTCCAAAACAGTGTTCCCTTTTCAAGAAAAAAGTTAGTTACTTAGGACACAAAGTGACAACGGAGGGCAGTAAAATATTGCCCCACTCCTAAAAATTTACATGAATTGCGGAGTTTCCTTGGACTGTGTACTTATTATCGACGATTCGTTTCAAGTTTTGCCAGCGTAGCTAGTACCTCCATGCCTCCATGAACTCACGAACAAGAACCAAGTTTTTGAAATAAAAAGAACATTAAATATAAAAAGTTTGAATATTGCAGAACAGATGAAATTTATAGATTTTTTTTGAAACAAACTGAAATAAATCCTTATAATATAATATATATATATTTCTGTAATATGTTTCATTTTTTGTTTTTGATAGCCTTATGTATTATAAGCGATCCTGTTTGTTGCTTGATTAACCTAAGGGGTATCGCTGGAAATATTGCAGGTAGGAATACTTGACTTTGCAAAAATTTTTTTTTTTGGAAGAATATAACGGTGTGTTTGGAGACACAAAATAAGCGGAGGCAGATACCGTATATTTATTTTCTTTTTCAGTTATTTTGTTCCGTTATTTATTTCCAACAAATACCGATAAAACTGTAAATTAACATACATATGTACATATATGCATAAAATGCCTATATTTTCAAATTTAATTGGAATGGACTCACTTTTTTTGCCGCCAAGAAGTTTTGGGAGTAATACTTATGTATGTGTATGCTTCTTCTCTGTTTTAATTTCTTTTGTTTTGTCTCCGGGGTTTTGCCTGTGCGTTACTGTCCTCCTCTCTGCGGGCTTTGTGGAGTTATACCCATGCTTTATGTTGATTTTTATACTCTCGCAACCTGTTGCTACAGAGTATAATAGTTTTGTACTCCTAACGGGTGTTTGTATCACCTAAAACTAATCAAGTTAGATATAGGGTTATATATATATAAATGGTCAGGATGAAGAGACGAGTTGAAATCCGGGTGACTGTCTGTCCGTCCGTCCGTCTGTCCGTCCGTCCGTGCAAGCTCTAACTTGAGTAAAAATTGAGATATCTTTATGAAACTTGGTAGACATGTTTCTTGGTACCGTCAGACGGTTGGTATTGCAGATGGACGTGATCGGACGACTGCCACGCCCACAAAACGCCATTAATCAAAAACAAATAACTTGCCATAACTAAGCATAAGATACAAGACTGTTATTTGGTACAAAGGATCACATTAGGGAGGGGCATCTGCAGTTAAAACTTTTTTTTAAAAAGTGGGCGTGGTCCCGCCTCTAATAGGTTTAATGTGCATATCTCCTAAACCGCTTATGCGATAATAACAAAATTCACTAGATGCAAATGTTTTTAGCACTTCTATTGACGGTGTGAAAATAGTTGAAATCGGGTGGCAACTCCGCCCACTCCCCATATAACGGTACTGTTAAAAACTACTAAAAGCGCGATAAATCAAGCACTAAACACGCCAGAGACATTAAATTTTATCTCTGAGATGGTATAAGATAACTTTATAGTAACCACGTTCAAAATTAGACAGTGGGCGTGGCACAGCCCACTTTTAGGTGAAAACCCATATCTTGAGATCTGCTTAACCGATTTCAACCAAATTCGGTGCGTAACGTTCCTTTCATGTTTCTTTGTCATAGTGCGAAAATGGGCGAAATCGGATTACAACCACGCCTATTTTCCATGTGACACCATTTTAATTACCACTTGATTCTTTCACTTTCCACTATGCAAATCAAGCAATAATGATTATATTGGCGTAAAACTTTGCGTGAATAATACGTTTAAAGTATGCCACCTTGCGGCCAAAAATTGTCTAAATCGAACCAAAACTGTTCAAACCCCTAAGTACTAAATATGTGGACCCCAGTGCCTATAGTTGACCTTCTACCAGTATCAGTCCAATCCACAAAGAAATCTCAAACGAGTATACCATTTGACTTTGCGAGAGTATAAAATGTTCGGTTACATCCGAACTAAGCCCTTCCTTACTTGTTTCTCTTAGTTTGTGTTAAATCGCGCCCGTTTCTAATTTTTGGTGTTTTTATACTCTCGCAACCTGTTGCTACAGAGTATAATAGTTTTGTTCACCTAACGGTTGTTTGTATCACCTAAAACTAATCGAGTTAGATATAGGGTTATATATCATATAAATGATCGGGATGAAGGGCGAGTTGAAATCCGGGTGACTTCTGTCCGTCCGTCCGTCGTTGTCCGTCGCCGTGAAGCTCTACTGAGTAAAATTGAGATATCTTTATGAAACTTGGTTAGACATGTTTTCATGGTACCCGTGAACGTTGTATTGCAGATGGCAGTAATCGGACACTCCCGCCGCCTAAAACGCCATTAATCAAAATATATAACTTGCCTAAACTAAGGGCTTTTCCGCAAAAATTTTAAGATACAAGACGTTTATTTGGTACAAGGATCACAGTTAGGGGGCATCTGCAGTGTAAAACTTTTTTTTAAGTGGACGTGGTCCCGCCTCTAATAGGTTTAATTGGCATATCTCCTAAACCGCTAATGCTATAATAACAAAATCACTAGAAGCAAATGTTTTGCACTTCTATTGACGGTGTGAAATAGTTTGAAATCGAATTGGCAACTGCCGCCTCCCATATAACTTACTGTTAAAACTACTAAAAGCGCGATAAATCAAGCACTGAACACGCCAGAACATTAAATTTTATCTCTGAGATGGTATAAGATGACTTTATAGGAACCGCGTTCAAAATTAGACAATGGGCGTGGCACAGCCTACTTTAGGTGAAAACCCATATCTTGAGATCTAACTTGATTTCAACCAAATTCGGTGCATTACGTTCATGTTTCTATGTCTGGTCGAAAATGGGCGAAATCAGCTAGCTTACCTTACTCCCATGTAACACCATTTTCAATTCCATCTGATTCTTTCACTTTCCACTATGCAAATCAGGTACAATGATTAAATCGGGAATTAAACTTTGCGTAAATAATGCAATTAAAGTATGCCACGTCCAAAATTGTCTAAATCTAGCAAAACTGTTCAAACCCCTAAGTACTAAATATGTGAACCCCAGTGCCTATATTTGACCTTCTACCGAAAATCTCAGTCAATCCACAAAGAAATCTCAAACGAGTCTATTTGACTTCGCGAGTATAAAATGTTCGGTTACATCCAGACAGCCCTTCCTTACTTATTATAATTTACGTTTGTATGCATATTAATCACTTTAATTTTCGTTTTTCTTTTATACTCTCGCAACCTGTTGCTACAAGAGTATAATAGTTTTGTTCACCTAACGTTTGTTTGTATCACCTAAAATTAATCGGTTAGATATAGGGTAATATATATATAAATGATCAGGATGAAGAACGAGTTGAAATCAAGGTGGACTGTCTGTCAGGCCTGTCCGTCTGTCCGTCCGTCCGATTAGCTGCTACTTGAGTAAAAATTGAGATATCTTTATGAAACTTGGTAGACATTTTTCAAGGTACCGTGAGACGGTTGGTATTGCAGATGGGCGTAATCGGACCCTGCCACGCCCAAAAACGCATTAATCAAAAATAAATAACTTGCCATAACTTAAGCATAGATACAAGACTGTTATTTGGTACACAGGATCACATTAGGGAGGGCATCTGCAGTTAAAATTTTTTTAAAAGTGGCGTGGTCCCACCTCTAATAGGTTTAATGTTCATATTTCCTAAACCCGCTAATGCTATAATAACAAAATTTACGAAGCAAAATGTTTTAGCACTTTCTATTGACGGTGTGAAAATAGTTGAAATCGGTGCTAACTCCGCCCACTCCCCATATAACTGGTATGTAAAAACTACTTAAGCGCGATAAATCAAGCACTAAACACGCCAGAACAGTTAAATTTTATCTCTGAGATGGGATAAGATGACTTATAGTGAACCGCGTTCAAAATTGAAGTATGGGCGTGGCCAGCCATTATCTAGGTGAAAACCATATCTTGAATCTGCTTAAACCGATTTCAACCAAATTCGTGTGCCGTAACGTTGCTTTTCATGTTTCTATATCATAGTGCAAAATGGGCGAAATCGGATTACAACCGCCTATTTTCCATATGACACCATTTTAAATACCATTGATTCTTTCACTTTCCACTATAAACGTCAAGCAACAATGATTATATCGGCGTAAACTTTGCGTTGATAATACGTTTAAGTATCACCTTGTGACCAAAAATTGTGTGGGTTATGTGTGTGTTATAATGTGTGGTTGGTAATTTGTATACGGCTGTGTTGTTGAGTGATATGTATGTTGTAGGTGGTGTATGATAATGCATTGTGTTATGTTGTGTTATGTATGATGTTGTACGGTGGATTGTGAAGCTTTGTTTCAAAATGTCGCGTGATCAGAAGTCCATGAACAATAGTTAATAAAAGTGATTGTAGCTTGTTAGCTCTATATAATTTTGTCCTTTACAGTTTTAATAATTTCAACTGAAATAATTACCATGTATACGTCACATCACAAAACATTTCATCGGATATATTTAAATAAATTTTTTTATATATTATACATTTTTTAGGTGATTGTTGAACGACGGCAACAAATCCACCGTTTGCATATATATTTAGCAAGTTCAATCTGGCCGTTTCAATCGTCCCCACTTGCGGAACGTCAGACCTCCTCACTCCAGTTAAAATGACCAAGTTGAGGAGGTGAAATCTACTTTCTTCTACAAATGGTACTTTTTGGAAAACAAGATTTCACATTTTAAGAATTAAATAATGTTACGTAAGTAGTTATTTACAATTTAATGTATTTAATTGCTTTTTTCCCATGCCTTTGGTTAAAAATTTTATGTTCATGAATAGTTGCATTAAAATTTTAGCATTTGGCATTTCAGCTTGCTGCCATCATTGCACCACCTAACTAACATGTATTAAGCATAGCCGTCTTCAAAATTTGTATGCCAAATAGTCCTGTCAAACCACCAAAATAAAAGTAAAAGTGAAATCTAGAAATGTAGTCGGAAATATATTTAGACATCAATTTAAACATTAACAATGTTCAGTCTCCGATGCAATGTTACTAGATTCAGATTTTTAGCTAATTTTAATTGCCTGTTCTTGATGAATCACGTTTTCTCTACCTCAAATAATTCGTATGTGGAGAGAATATATTTAGGAACAGAAATTCAGAGGCAAAAACAGAAGTCGACGATAAAATGCGACAGAAGCACGCTAGAGAATAACATTTCCTAGTTACCAGAGTGTTCTAGAGACGAAGTTTTGTTAAAGATCTACTACAAAGGGCTGCTAATTAGAGTGTTGTCGTGCAAAGACAATTGTAAGCTATTAGTAAGAAGATGGGATACATGTGTTAATGTAATAGTAGAAATAAAGAAATGTTTTATAGCATTAAATTGGGACTTTACTATTAAAAATCAGGAAAAGATTAATTCGAGAAATCCGTTACAAATTTCTCAAGAGAGATGTTTTAAAATGGCCAAAGGTCT
Organism: Bactrocera oleae; assembly: GCF_001188975.3. Lineage (NCBI taxonomy): Eukaryota > Metazoa > Arthropoda > Insecta > Diptera > Tephritidae > Bactrocera > Bactrocera oleae. The sequence goes on from NW_021662547.1 coordinate 66,274, forward strand.
AACGAAAACTAGAACGATCCCACAACAACACAAACGAGCTAGAAAAAACGTGTATTTAGCAACAAATGAAATAAAGTCAAATTAAAACCAAGGTTATAAGGACGATTTGAGACAGAAAACTTAATGATTGACAGATGTGTTTAAACATATTAAGGGAAAAAACTACGAAGACAGAAACAAGGAAGAGTCAATCATACTAAAGATTGCTGGACTTAAACAGGATTTTCACTCATAACAGCGTCATGAATGGGAAAGAGCAGGTATGCACGTATATCGCAAATTGCCAGCAATGTTCCAGATGTCAAACGCAAATATTCGCCACAAATAGCAGAGGCACACACAATGGTGACACAACAATCTCAATTATGTCTCGTTAGATAGTGGGTGTCACGCAGTTGGTAAGAACAGTTCGCAGCGCAGATGCACGTATATCACACAGGTGTCCCTCACACGTTGGAAGGAGCAGTTTGCAGCGCAAAATCACGATATATCAACAGTTGGTGACCTCACAAATAGCAGAAGCGTCCTATAGATTTCGGAAGAGCGCGTAGAAGAATTTAAAACTTTGAACTGGATGAGTTTGAAAGATCGTCGTCGCGACTACAATTGAATCTGCCTAATTATCAAACAGCGTTCTGCCAAGGTTAAAACTCATCTTTTGATGAGCACTCTTCCATTCCAACGTTTTTAAACTTTAATTTTAAAACACGGCATCTTCAAATAATTGGAAAACAGAAGATAAAGTAGTGCATTGCGTTGCATTGAAAGGATGTATGCAACGGAGATATTAGAGAAACATTCTAAACTGGCGAGGCGAGTAGTTATTAGAGAACGTTGACTAGGTGCATTAGAAGAGACGGTATGGTAGTGAGCACGAGGAAGCAGATCTTCCCAATTGAGTGCGAAATCGCCGCCGAAGCCGATGACTCCCTGAGGAGAGATTGAGAGGTAAGGTCACTTTGTTTATGCCAGTAAATCCGGAAATACATCGAGGATACGAAAATTTTAGACCTACACGCTTCACTGCATTAGCATGTCCAAAATTGACCTTTGCGGAACCGTTTCGTATGCTCTGGCACAGGAAACTGCCCTCTGCACATGATGATCAGACATTTAAACTCATACGGTAGAACATAAAGAACACCACTGGTAAGACCATTTATTGAAAAAATTGGAAAACGCAAAGCACTGGAAAAATCTACGAAACCGCGTAAGAAAAATGATTGGTGAGGTTAAATGCTAAAACTGCGAAAAGTGCCATATTACACGCACCTTTTACCAGTCAATATAACAGGTCGGACAAACGCAGACAGGGAAGATCAACAAATGTTAAATCATAACTTGGCGAGCCAGCGAAAAGGCCACGGGCGGCTCCGCGAGCAAATGCCCTGTAATCTCTATTTAACATAAGCAGAATCAGGTAACGTTACCGTAAGTAGACGGCAAAACGCTACTGACTGTGGATGGAGTGCGCATACATCACAATAATTCGATCTGATCGGTTGATAAATAAGTGTATTAGTCATTATAATTGGGACTTTTAGTTTACAACCAGTGATCGACAAGAATGAGTTATAGGTAAGGCAGTTATCTGGGCAAAGTTTGCGTACTGCAACCGCTGGAGAAGTTATCCAAGTATCGGAAAAGTAACGGGCGAGATCGTAATAGGAAAGGAAGCCGTGTTACACAACTTGATAGTGGCAGACATCGTCGCAGAATCATACTGAAGTAGACTTTCCAGCGAATCAAGAAATCAAATTGACATGAAAGACAGAATCGTATACAAATATGGAAACTCCACTATGTTCTGTTACGATAATAAGTACAACGATGAACAAGTGACAACAGAGAGCCAAGCAAGATCCACCAAAATCCAGAAACAGTATTTTGGGCGAAATAGAAGGAGACTATTGGCCAAACAAACGGTGGACTGTTTGACAAGATAAACATGTGTTCAGTAAAGGTACTTAATGAGTGCAGTTACCAATAAACTCTCAAAGATGATATAAGGGCAGTGTCAGGAGATTGAGGTGTATAAATTGCAAAATAGGTCTTGAGAAGAATTCATGGAGGAAAACGACATATCGAACGATTAACGCATGGAACAGGAACTAGAGGCAACCAAAAAGAGCTTAACAGCTTCTTCTCAGATAACTCATCCATATTTGATAAACACGATTCCAAACCAGGAAGAACCAAAGTTGTGAAACATTTTGTTAACACAGGTGATGCAAGATACAATCCGCAGACTCCTCGAGCATTTCTTTAGCAAACCGTGAAGTTGAAAGCCAGACCATACGTGAAATAAGCGAAAGGGCGAATCGAACCATCAGAGTCATGGATGTGATCATCGCAGTATTTGTGAAGAAAGATGGAAACATGAATTCTGTGTATGGACTATAGAAGGTTGAATGATGTAACGAAGACAGTTATCCACTACCTAAAATCATGACCGCTGGACTCGTTATCCAAACAAAATGGTTATCAACATAAACGAAAAAGACGATGATTAATGGCAATTTACCGCAATGCTTTTGTTATGAACGCTCCCCACCTTTGAGAGACTTATGGACCAGGTATTAAAGATTACACACTGAAGACTGTTCGGTATACCTAACGCATATTCATCATATTAGGTAAAAGCTTCGATAAAACACCTTAAGAACTGTGAAGAGGTTTCCAACAGATAGCTAGCGCTGGTTTAAAGCTGAGTCCAAAAAAGTCTGTCCCTTTCAGAAAAAGTTAGTTACTTAAGTTGACACGGCCATGCAGCTAATGAAAGTAGGAACAGTAAAATATTCCCACTCTAAAAATTTACATGAATTGCGGGTTTCCTTGGACTGTACTTATTATCGACGATTCGTTCAAGTTTGCCAGCGCTAGCTAGTCCTCCATGCCTCCATGAACTCACGAACAAGAACCGAGTTTTTGAAAAAAGAACATTAAATATAAAAAGTTGAATTGCAGAACCAGATGAAATATTATAGATTTTTGAAAACAAACTGAAATAATCCTTATAATATATAATATTTCTAATGATTTTCATTTTTGTTTTGTTAATCTTGATGTGTAAATATAAGAGATCCTGTTTGTTGTTGATTAACCAAGGGGTATCGCTGAAATATTGCAGTTAGGAATGAACTTGCAAACATTTTTTGAAGAATATGACGGTGTTTGGAGACAAAAATAAGCTAGGGCAGATACCGTAATTTATTTTCTTTTCAGTTATTTTGTTCCGTTATTTATTCCAAGAAATACCGATAAAACTGTAAATTAACATACTTATGTACAATATAATAATCCTTATTTTAAATTTAATTGGAATGGGACTCACCTTTGTTTCCAGCCAAGAGGTTTGGGATAATACTATGTATGTGTATGCTTCTTCTCTGTTATCTCCTCGGTTTCCTCTGTTTTAATTTTTTTGTTTGTCTCCGGGTTTGTGTGCGTTACTGTCCACCTCTCTGCGTGCTTTTTGGATTTATACTTCGTGCTTTATGTTGATTTCTCTTAGTTTATGTTAAATCGCGCCCGCTTTTAATTTTTGCATTGAATTTTGTTAGTTTGTATATCCATTGATTTCGCCCCCGTTGTTTGTAATTTGTATTTAACCACTTGTTGTAGTATGTATTAAGGTTATGCATATATGTACTTATATTAGTACTTTGACCGTTTCCGTTTTGGTTTTTTAATTTATGTTTGTATGAGCATTAATCATGAATTTTACGTTTTCTTTTTTTTGATATGTACGTTTGATGAAAGAGGCTCGAAGGACCATTTGGTGATTTCATATTTTTCACCTTGGGTACGGGCTGTTATACTGTGCAGTGAAGTACTGTGCACAATTTAATTAAAAGTGTGAAACTCTGTACCTCAATTTCAATTTGTATAATATAATTTGAAACTGTGTACTTAATTTCACGTAACCTATATTTTGAAATGTTTATTGTATATCAAGTTCACTTTCTTATAATATTTTAATTTATAATTAACACAGTTTAATTATTATTGAGGTGTATGGTGTGGGTGTATAGCGTACACCATACACCACTGTTGTTGGTTATGTGTATATGAGTTTGTGTTGTGGAGTGATATGGTGTGTTGTAGGTAGTGTGTATATGTGCAGTTGTGTTATGTTGTGTTGTGTATGATGATGTCTGATTTATTGATTGTGCTGTAGTTCCAAAATGTGTCGCGGATCAGAAGTCGGATGAACAAACGTTATAAAATAGATTTTAGATTAGCTCTATATAATTTTTGACAAGTTTTTAATAATTTTCAACTGAAAAACCGTTTCAATCGTCCATAGCGAACGTCAAAACCTCCTCACTCAGTTAAATGACAAAGTTGAGGAGGTGAAATCTACTCTTCTACAAATGTCTTTTGGAAAAAAGCAGATTTGCTTTAAAATAAATAATTGTTACGTAAGTTATTTACAATTAATTATTTTGCTTTTATCCATGTTTTGGTAAAATTTATATTTGATAGTATTGCGCCTAAGTTATAAATTTACACATGCATTTCAGCTTTGCTGGCATCATGCCACCTAAGACTAACATGTACAAGCATAGCCTCTTCAAGTTGTATGCAAAATAATCCTTGTCAAACCTACCAAAATGAAAGTTTATTTCTATCAATGTATGGCTGAAATATCCATTTAGACATCAATTGCTAACATTAACAATGTTTAGTCTCCATAACAATGTTACTAGCATTCAAAGATTTTTAGCTACTTTGTTGCCTGTCTTGGTTACGTTTCTCTGCGTCAAATTCTTCGCTATAGGAGAGAATATATTGGCAAGACACAGATTCAGAATAAATCAACAAGAATCGACAAACAACTAGACAATAACAATTCGTAGTTACCAGAATGTTCCTAGAGACGAAGTTTTGTTAGATCTACTATGGGGCTGCCAGACTGTGCAGCAAACACAGTCCTAATTGAGTGTTAACGTGTAAGCACCAATTAAGCTGGCGTAATAAGAAGAAGAATACAAGTAAGTGGCTGAAATTAGAAATAGAAATGTGTATAGCATTAAATTGGGTTTGTTCAACAATCAAAGAGTTACAAAGGTAAAGATTTATCGAAATCCATTACAAATTTTCAAGAAAATTGTTGTTTTAAATAGCAGAATCAAAGATCTATTACATTTTAGTGAGTGTTGTCGTGTAAACAGCAATTAAGCTATTAATGAAGAAGCGATACAGTGTTAAGTGGCTGAAATTAAGTAAAGAAATGTATAGCATTAGGTGGGACTTTATTTAACAATCAGTGATCGAACTCAGAGTAGGTTACAAGTTAAAGATTTATCAATCCGTTACAATTTAATTGTCAAGTGGAAGTTATCGATAAATTTTCCACGAGAAATTGTTTAAAATGGCAAGGCTAACGAACTGAAGATTCCAGAACAACACAACGTGATTTAGCAACAAAATGATATAAAATTCAGATTACAACCAAGGTTATGAGAGGCCATTGAAACAAAAACATTAATGCTGACAAATGTAATAAAGTATGTTCCACTTTAGGAAAAACAACAGATAGAAGCAAAGCAAGAGGCTCAATATATCAGGTATGGACATAAACAGGTTTTCACTATAATAACATCGAAGATGGAAAAACCCAGGATGTACGTATATCGCAAATGATAAAGCGCAAATGTTCTGAATGTCAACGCAATTATCATACGGAAAATAGCAAGAGCACACAAATGGTGACACAACAATCCCAATTGTCCTCGTTAAATGCGATTGTCAGCACAATTGGAAGGCAGTTCATGGCGCAAGCTGCGTTATGAGCAAGGTGTCCTCGCAGTTGAAGCAGTTCGCGGCGCAAATGCGTATATCAGCACAGGTGACCACACAAATAGCAGAAGCGTCCTCACAGATTTCGGAAAAGCGGGTAAAAATTAAAACTGAACTGGATGGTTGAAAGATCGTTTCCGCGAGCTACAGTGGACGGCCAATTATATCAACAGCTACGCAGGTAAAACTACCATCTTTTGATCCACGTTTTAAACTTTAATTACAAAAGCCGGCAGCTTCAAATAATAATTGGAAAGCAGAAGATAAGGTGCTGCATTGCGTTGCATTGAAAGAATATGCAACGGAGATATTACAGACCTTTCAAACAGCGGGCAAAGTTATAAAACGTTGATGGGTACGTGAAAGACGGTATGAGTAGTGATCACGGGAAACAGATCTTTAATCGAGTTTGCGAAATCGCCGTCAGAAATAGCTGACTCCCTGAGGGAGATTGAGTAAAGTCACTTTGTTTATGCACATAAATCCGGAAGCCATCGAGATACGAAAATTCAGACCTACACGCTTCGCTGCATTAGCATGTCAACATTGACGTTTGCGGAACAAAACCGTATGTTCTGGCACAGAAACTGCACCTTTGCATAGCAGTCAGAACATTTAAGCTCAAACGGTGAAATAAAGAACACACTTGGGTGAACCGTTTATTTGAAAATTGACAGCACCGAAAGCACTGGAAAATCTACAGAAACGCGTAGGAAAAATGATGGTGGTTAAATGCTTCAACTGTGGAGCAATACGTAACCT
>NW_021662547.1:73711-109975 GCF_001188975.3 Bactrocera oleae
CCAACCACGCCTATTTTCCATATGACACCATTTTAAATACCAGTTGATTCTTTCACTTTCCACTATGCAAATCAAGCAACAATGATTATATCGGCGTAAAACTTTGCGTGAATAATACGTTTAAAGTATGCCACCTTGTGACCAAAAATTGTGTGGGTGTATGGTGTAGGTGTATAGTGTGGTTGGTTAATTGTATACGGCTGTGTTGTTGAGTGATATGGTATGTTGTAGGTGGTGTATGATAATGCATTGTGTTATGTTGTGTTGTATGATGTTGTACGGTGGATTGTGAGCTTTGTTTCAAAATGTCGCGGGATCAGAAGTCCCATGAACAATAGTTAATAAAATGATTTAGCTTGTTAGCTCTACTATAATTTTTGTCCTTTACAGTTTTTAATAATTTTCAACTGAAAATTAATACCATTATACGTCACATCACAAAACATTTCATCGGATATATTTAAAATAAATTTTTTTTTTTTATATATTATACATTTTTTTTAGGTGATTTTGAACGACGGCAACAAATCCCACCGTTTGCATATATATTTAGCAAGTTCAATCTGGCCGTTTCAATCGTCCCACTTGCGGAACGTCAAAACCTCCTCACTCCAGTTAAATGACAAAGTTGAGGAGGTGAAATCTACTTTCTTCTACAAATGTACTTTTTGGAAAAACAAGATTTCACATTTTAAGAATTAAATAATTGTTACGTAAAGTTTATTTACAAATTTAATGTATTTAATTGCTTTTTTCCATGCTTTGGTAAAATTTATGTTATGAATAGTTGCATTAAAAATTTACACATTGGCATTTCAGCTTTGCTGCCATCATGCCACCTAAGCTAACATGTATAAGCATAGCCTCTTCAAAATTTGTATGCAAATAGTCCTGTCAAACCACCAAAATAAAAGTAAAGTAAATCTAGAAATGTATGGCTGGAAATATATTTAGACATCAATTGCTAAACATTAACAATGTTCAGTCTCCATGCCAATGTTACTAGAATTCAGATTTTTAGCTAATTTTAATTGCCTGTCTTGATGTCCCGTTTTCTCTGCCTCAAATAATTCGCTATTGGAGAGAATATATTGTAGGAACACGAATTCCAGAACAAAACAGAATCGACGATAAACTGACAGAAGCAACTAGAGAATAACATTTCGTAGTTACCAGAGTGTTCTAGAGACGAAGTTTTGTTAAAGATCTACTACAAAAGGGCTGCCTAATTAGAGTGTTGTCGTGCAAAGAGCAATTAAGCTATTAGTAAGAAGATGAGGTACATGTGTTAAGTGGCTGAAAGTAGAAATAAAGAAATGTGTATAGCATTAAATTGGGACTTTTATTTAAAAATCCAGGAAAAAGATTAATCGAGAAATCCGTTACAAATTTTCCAAGAGAGAATTGTTTTAAAATGGCAAAGTCTAACGAACTGAAGATCCCACAACAACACAAACGAGCTAGAAAAACGTTATTTAGCAACAAATGAAATAAAGTCCAAATTAAAACCAAGGTTATGAGACGACTTGGAAACAGAAAACATTAATGTTGACGAATATGTGTTTCAATTTAAGGGAAAAAACTACGAAGACAGAAGCAAGGGAAGAGGCTCAATGCTCGTCAAAGATTGTGGACATAAACAGGATTTTCACTATAACATCGCAGATGGGAAAAGAGCAGGATGCACGTATATCGCAAATGCCAGCGCAAATGTTCCAGATGTCAACGCAAATATCGCCACAAATAGCAGAGGCACACACAAATGGTGACACAACAATCTCAATTATTCTCGTTAGATATGCGATTGTCAACGCAGTTGGAAGAACAGTTCGCAGCGCAAGATGCACGTATATCAGCACAGGTGTCCTCACAGTTGGAAGGCAGTTTGCAGCGCAAAATGCACGTATATCAACAGTGGTGACCTCACAAATAGCAGAAGCGTCCTCATAGATTTCGGAAGAGCGGACCAAAATTAAAACTGAACTGGATGAGTTGAAAGATCGTCTCCGCGAGCTACAATTGAATCGGCTAATTATATCAACAGCTTCTGCCAAGGTAAAACTTTCATCTTTTGATGACACTCTTCCATTCCACGTTTTTAAACTTTAATTTTAAAACACGGCATCTTCAAATAATTGGAAAACAGAAGATAAAGTAGTTGCATTGTGCGTTGCATTGAAAGGATATGCAACGGAGATATTAGAGACCATTCTAAACGGCGAGGCGAGTAGTTATGAAACGTTGATAGGTGCATTAGAAAGACGGTATGGTAGTGAGCACAGGAAGCAGATCTTCCCAATTGAGTTGCGAAATCGCCGCCAGAAAGCCGATGACTCCCTGAGGAGAGATTGAGAGGTAAGGTCACTTTGTTTATGCCCATAAATCCGGGAAATACATCGAGGATACGAAAATTTAGACCTACACGCTTCACTGCATTAGCATGTCCAAAATTGACCTTTGCGGAACCCGTTTCGTATGCTCTGGCACAGGAAACTGCACCTCTGCACAGCAGTCGAACATTTAAAGCTCATACGGTAGAAATAAAAGAACACACTTGGGTAAACCATTTATTTGAAAAAATTGAAAACATGCAGAAAGCACTGGAAAAATCTACAGAAACGCGTAAGAAAAATGATGGTGAGGTTAAATGCTTAAACTGCGGAAAAAGTGGCCATATTACACGCACCTTTTACCAGTCCAATATAACAGTCGGACGTAAACGCAGAACTAAGGAAGATCAAGCAAATGTTAAATCTAACTTGGCGAGCCAGCGAAAAAGGCCACGGGCTGGCTCCCGCGAGCAAATGCCCTGTAATCTCTATTTAACATAAAGCAGGAATACGAGTAACGTTACCGTAAGTAGACGGCAAAAACCGCATACTGACTGTGGATGCAGGCGCATCACATCCAATAATTCGATCTGATCTGGTTGATAAATAAGTGTATAGTCATTAAATTGGGACTTTTATTTACAAACCAGTGATCGAACCCAAGAATGAGTTATAGGTAGGCATTATCTGGAGCAAAGTTGCGTACTGCAACTGGAGAAGTTATCCAAGTTATCGGAAAAGTAACGGGCGAGATCGTAATAGGAAAGGAAGCCGTGTTACACAACTTGATAGTGGCAGACATCGTCGACGAAGTCATTACTGAAGTAGACTTTCCAGCGAATCAAGAAATCCAAATTGACATGAAGAACAGAATCTATACAAATATGGAAACTCCACTTATGTTCTGTTACGATAATAAGTACAACGTTAGACAAGTGATGACAACAGAGAGCCAGCAGATCCCACCAAAATCAGAAGCAGTATTTTGGGCAGAAATAGAAGGAGACTATTGGCCAAACAAACGGTGGACTGTTTGACAAGATAAACATGTTCCAGTAAGAGTACTTAATGAGTGCATGTTACCAATCAAACTCTCCAAAGATGCTATATAAGGGCAGTGTCAGGAGATTGAGGCCGTAATAAATTGCAAAATAGGTCTTGAGGAAGATTGCATGGAGGAAAACGACATATCGAACGAAATTAACGCATGGAACGAGGAACTAGAGGCAAACCATCAAAAAAAGACTTAACAGCTTCTTCTCAGATACTCATCCATATTTGATAAACACGATTCCAAACCAGGAAGAACCAAAGTTGTGAAACATTTTGTTAACACAGGTGATGCAAGATGAATCCGCTAGACTCCTCGAAGCGTTTCTTTAGCAAACCGTGAAGTTGAAAGCCAGACCATACTCGAAATAAGCGAAAAGGGCATAATCGAACCATCAGAGAGTCCATGGATGTATCATCTGCAGTATTTGTGAAGAAGAAAGATGGAAACATGAGATTCTGTGTGGACTATAGAAGGTTGAATGATGTAACGAAGAAAGACAGTTATCCACTACCTAAAATCAATGACCGCTGGACTCGTTATCAGGCACAAAATGGTTATCAACACTTGAACGAAAAACAAAGAAAACAGCCGATGGTCTATGGCAATTTACCGCAATGGCTTTTGGATTATGTAACGCTCCTGCTACCTTTGAGAGACTTATGGACCAGGTATTAAAAAGATTACACTGGAAGACTTGTTCGGTATACCTCAACGATATCATCATATTAGGTAAAAGCTTCGATAAACACCTTAAGAACGTGGGAGAGGTTTACCAACAGATAGCTAGCGCTGGTTTAAAAGCTGAGTCCAAAAAAGTCTTCCCTTTTCAAGAAAAAAGTTAGTTACTTAAGATTTGCAGGCACAGCTAATGAAAAGTAGAGACAGTAAAATATTGCCCCACTCCTAAAAATTTACATGAATTGCGGAGTTTCCTTAGACTGTGTACTTATTATCGACGATTCGTTTCAAGTTTTGCCAGCGTAGCTAGTACCTCCATGCCTCCATGAACTCACGAACAAGAACCGAGTTTTTGAAATAAAAAGAACATTAAATATAAAAAGTTTGAATATTGCAGAACAGATGAAATTTATAGATTTTTTTTGAAACAAACTGAAATAAATCCTTATAATATAATATATATATATTTCTGTAATATGTTTCATTTTTTGTATTTGTTAGCCTTATGTGTTAAATATAAGAGATCCTGTTTGTTGCTTGATTAACCCAAGGGGTATCGCTGGAAATATTGCAGTTAGGAATACTTGACTTTGCAAACATTTTTTTTTTTGGAAGAATATGACGATGTGTTTGGAGACACAAAATAAGCTGAGGCAGATACCGTATATTTATTTTCTTTTTCAGTTATTTTGTTCCGTTATTTATTTCCAACAAATACCGATAAAACTGTAAATTAACATACATATGTACATATATGCATAAAATGCCTCTATTTTAAAATTTAATTGGAATGGACTCACCTTTGTTTCCACCAAGAGGTTTTGGGAGTAATACTTATGTATGTGTATGCTTCTTCTCTGTTATGCTCCTCGGTTTCCTCTGTTTTAATTTTTTTTGTTTTGTCTCCGGGGTTTTGAATGTGCGTTACTGTCCACCTCTCTGCGTGCTTTGTGGATTTATACCCGTGCTTTATGTTGACTTTTTCTCTTAGTTTGTGTTAAATCGCGCCCGCTTTTAATTTTTGGTGAATTTTTGTGTTAGTTTTGTATATCCATTGATTTCGCCCCCGTTGTTGTAATTTTATTTAACCACTGTTAGTATGTATTAAGGTATGCATATATGTACTTATATTAGTACTTTTGACCTTTCCGTTTTTGTTTTTTAATTTATGTTTGTATGAGCATTAATCACTTTAATTTTTACGTTTTTTCTTTTTTTTTGATAGGTACGTTTGAAAGAGGCTCGAAGGACCATTTGGTGATTTCACTTATTTTTTCACCTTGGGTGCGGTGTTATACTGTGCAAGTGAGTACTTGCACTACATTTAGTTAAAAAGTGTGAAACTCTGTACTCAATTTCAATTTTATAATTAATTTTGAAACTGTGTACTTAATTTCACGTTAATATATATTTTGAAAATACTTTATTGTATATCAAGTTCACTTTCTTATATATTTTTTTAAATAATTTATAATGTAACAAGTTTAGTGTGGGTGTATGGTGTAGGTGTATAGCTACACCATACACCCACACTGTGGTTGGTTAATTGTATATGGTTGTGTTGTGGAGTGATATGGTGTGTTGTAGGTAGTGTATGATGTTGCATTGTGTTATGTTGTGTTGTATGATGTTGTACGGTGGATTATGTGCTTAGTTGCAAAATGTCGCGGGATCAGAAGTCGCATGAACAAAACTTAATAAAATGATTTAGATTGTTAGCTCTAATATAATTTTTGTCATTTACAGTTTTTAATAATTTTCAACTGAAAAACCGTTTCAATCGTCCCACTTGCGGAACGTCAAAACCTCCTCACTCCAGTTAAATGACAAAGTTGAGGAGGTGAAATCTACTTTCTTCTACAAATGTACTTTTTGGAAAAACAAGATTTGACATTTAAGAATTAAATAATTGTTACGTAAAGTTTATTTACAAATTTAATGTATTTTTTTGCTTTTATCCATGTTTTGGTAAAATTTATATTTTGAATAGTTGCAGCTTAAGTTATAAATTTACACATTGGCATTTCAGCTTTGCTGGCATCATGCCACCTAAGCTAACATGTACAAGCATAGCCTCTTCAAAATTTGTATGCAAATAGTCCTGTCAAACCACCAAAATGAAAGTTTATTTCTATCAATGTATGGCTGGAAATATATTTAGACATCAATTGCTAAACATTAACAATGTTTAGTCTCCATGGCAATGTTACTAGCATTCAGATTTTTAGCTAACTTTAATTGCCTGTCTTGATGTCCCGTTTTCTCTGCGTCAAATTATTCGCTATAGGAGAGAATATATTGTAGGAACACGAATTCCAGAATAAATCAGAATCGACAGAAGCAACTAGACAATAACAATTCGTAGTTACCAGAATGTTCTAGAGACGAAGTTTTGTTAAAGATCTACTATAAAAGGGCTGCCAGACTGTGCAGCAAACACAGTCCCTGCGGGCTTTGTGAGTTATACCCATGCTTTATGTGATTTTATACTTTCTGTAACCTGTTGCTACAGAGTATAATAGTTTGTACTCTACTTGGGTGTTTATCACCTAAAATAATCAAGTTAGATATGGGGTTATATATATATAAATGGTCAGGATGGAAAGACGAGTTGAAATCCGGGTGACATCTGTCCGTCCGTCAAATCTGTCCGTCCGTCCGTACAAAGCTCTAACTTAGGTAAAAATTGAGATATCTTTATGAAACTTATTGAACATGTTTCTTGGTACCGTCAGACAGTTGGTATTGCAGATGGACGTGATCGGACATTGCCACGCCCTAAAACGCCATTAATCAAAACAAATAACACATATAACTTAAGCATAAGATACAAGACTGTTATTTGGTACAAGGATCACGTGGAGGGCATCTGCAGTTAAACTTTTTAAAAAGTAGATAGTCCCACCTCTAATAAGTTTAATAATGCATATCTCTAAACCTTATGCGATATGTCAGAATTCCACTAGATGCAAATGTTTAGCACTTCTATTGACGGTGTGAAATAGTTGAAATCAGGTGGCAACTCCGCCCACTCATATAACGGTACTGGTAAAAACACTAAGCGCGATAAATCAAGCACTAAACACGCCAAGAGACATTAATTTTATCTCTGAGATGGTATGAATAACTTTATAGTAACCACGTTCAAAATTAGACAGTGGGCGTGGCACATCGCACAGGTGAAAACCCATATCTTGAGATACCTTAACCGATTTCAACCAAATTCGGTGCGTAACGTTCCTTTCATGTTTCTTTGTCATAGTGCGAAAATGGGCGAAATCGGATTACAACCACGCCTATTTTCATGTGACACCATTTAATGCCACTTGATTCTTTCACTTTCCACTATACAGGTAAACATGTGATTATATTGGCGTAAACTTTGCGTGAATAATACGTTTAAAAACATGCCACCTTGCGTAAAATTGTCTAAATCGAACAAAACTGTTAGGCCCTAAGTACTAAATATGTGGACCCCAGTGCCTATAGTTGACCTTCTACCAGTATCAGTCAATCCACAAAGAAATCTCAAACGAGTATACCATTTGACTTTGCGAGAGTATAAAATGTTCGGTTACATCCGAATAAGCCCTTCCTTACTTGTTTCTCTTAGTTTGTGTTAAATCGCGCCCGTTTCAGTACGGTGTTTTATACTCTCGCAACCTGTTGCTACAGAGTAATAGTTTGTTCACCTAACGGTTGTTTGTATCACCTAAAACTAATCGAGTTAGATATGGGTTATATATATATAAATGATCGGGATGAAGGGCGAGTTGAAATCCGGGTGACTGTCTGTCCGTCCGTCCGTCTGTCCGTCGCCATACAGCTCTAGCAGGTAAATTGAGATATCTTTATGAAACTTGTTAGACATGTTTCATGGTACCCGTGAACAGTTGTATTGCAGATAGATAATCGGACACTGCCGCCTAAAACGCCATTAATCAAAAGTATATAACTTGCCATAACTAAGCTCCGCAATAAGATACAAGACTGTTATTTGGTACAAGGATCACATTAGGGAGGCATCTGCAGTTAAAACTTTTAAGTGGACGTGGTCCCGCCTCTAATAGTTTAATATTGCATATCTCCTAAACCGCTAATGCTATAATAACAAAATTCACTAAACAAATGTTTTAGCACTTCTATTGACGGTGTGAAAATAGTTGAAATCAATTGGCAACTCCGCCTCCCATATAACATTACTGTTAAAACTACTAAAAGGCGCGATAAATCAAGCACTGAACACGCCAGAACATTAAATTTTATCTCTGAGATGGTATAAGATGACTTTATAGGAACCGCGTTCAAAATTAGACAATGGGCGTGGCACAGCAGCTACTTTAGGTGAAAACCCATATCTTGAGATCTATATTGATTTCAACCAAATTCGGTGCATTACGTTCATGTTTCTATGTCTGGTCGAAAATGGGCGAAATCAGTTCTAGCTTACCTTACTCCCATGTAACACCATTTCAATTCCATCTGATTCTTTCACTTTCACTATGCAAATCAGGTAGCAATGATTAAATCGGGAATTAAACTTTGCGTAAATAATAATGCAATTAAAGTATGCCACGTCCAAAATTGTCTAAATCTAGCAAACTGTTCAAACCCCTAAGTACTAAATATGAACCCCAGTGCCTATAATTTGACCTTCTACCGAAAATCTCAGTCAATCCACAAAGAAATCTCAAACGAGCCTGCTATTTGACTTCGCGAGTATAAAATGTTCGGTTTACATCCAGACAGCCCTTCCTTACTTATTATAATTTACGTTTGTATGCATATTAATCACTTTAATTTTGCGTTTTCTTTTATACTCTCGCAACCTGTTGCTACAAGAGTATAATAGTTTGTTCACCTAACGATTTGTTTGTATCACCTAAAATTAATCGGGATTAGATATAGGGTAATATATATATAAATGATCAGGATGAAGACGAGTTGAAATCAAAGGTGACTGTCTGTCAGGCCGTCCGTCTGTCCGTCCGTCCATTACTGGCTGCTTGAGTAAAAATTGAGATATCTTTATGAAACTTAGTAGACATATTTCGCAAGGTACCGTCAGACGGTTGGTATTGCAGATGGGCGTAATCGGACCTGCCACGCCCTAAAACATAAATTAATCAAAATAAATAACTTGCCATAATAAGCATAGATACAAGACTGTTATTTGGTACACAGGATCACATTAGGGAGGGCATCTGCAGTTAAAATTTTTAAAAGTGGGCGTGGTCCCACTTCTCTAATAGGTTTAATGTTCATATCTCTAAACCGCTAATGCTATAATAACAAATTTACAAATAAAATGTTTTAGCACTTCTATTGACGGTGTGAAAATAGTTGAAATCGGTGCTTAACTCCGCCCACTCCCATATAACTTGGTATGTTAAAAACTACTAAAGCGCGATAAATCAAGCACTAAACACGCCAGAACGTTAAATTTTATCTCTGAGATGGGCATAAGATGACTTTATAGGAACCGCGTTCAAAATTGAACGATGGGCGTGGCGCAATGCTGGGTGAAACCATATCTTGAATCTGCTTAACCGATTTCAACCAAATTCGGTGCGTAACGTTCTTTTCATGTTTCTATATCATAGTGAAAATGGGCGAAATCGGATTACAACCGCCTATTTTCCATATGACACCATTTTAAATACCATTGATTCTTTCACTTTCCACTATACCGTCAAGCAACAATGATTATATCGGCGTAAAACTTTGCGTGATAATACGTTTAGTATACACCTTGTGACCAAAATTGTGTGGGTGTATGGTGTAGTTATAGTGTGGTTGGTTAATTGTATATGGTTGTGTTGTTGAGGTGATATGGTGTATGTGTAGGTGGTGTATGATGTTGCATTGTGTTATGTTGTGTTGTATGATGTTGTACGGTGGATTGTGGCTTAGTCAAAATGTCGCGGGATCAGAAGTCGCATGAACAATACTTAATAAAATGATTTAGATTGTTAGTCTTAATAATTTTGTCATTTAAGTTTAATATTTCAACTGAAAATTAATACCATTATACGTCACATCACAAAACATTTCATCGGATACTATTTAAATATAATTTTTTATATTATTGTTTATACATTTTATTAGGTGATTTTGAACGCAGCAACAAATCCACGTTTGCATATATATTTACGTTCAATCTGGCGTTTCAATCGTCCACTTGCGGAACGCAAACCTCCTCCTAGTTAATGACAAGTTGAGGAGGTGAATCTACTTTCTTTACAAATGTACTTTTTGGAAAACAAGATTTCACATTTTAAATATTAAATAATTGTACGTAAAGTTATTTAAATTTAATGATTTAATTGCTTTTCCATGTTTTGGTAAAATTTATGTTTTGAATAGTTGCAGTTTAAGAAATTTTCATTGCATTTCAGCTTGCTGCATTATGCCACCTTAGCTAACATGTACAAGATAGCTCTTCAAAATTTGTATTCAAATAGTCCTGTCAAACCACCAAAATGAAAGTTTAATATCTAGAATGTAGGCTGGAATATATTTAGACATCAATTGCTAAACATTAACAATGTTCAGTTCCATGGCCAATTACTATTCAGATTTTTAGCTAACTTTAATTGCCTGTCTTGATGTCCGTTTTCTCTCCTCAAATTATTCGCTATTGGAGAGAATATATTGAGGAACACGAATTCCAGCAAACAGAAGTCGACGATAACTGCAAAGCAACTAGACGAATAACATTTCTTAGTTACCAGACGTTTCTAGAGACGAAGTTTTGTTAAAGATCTACTAACACAAGGGCTGCCTAATTAGAGTGTTGTCGTGTCAAACAGAATCGCTATAGTAAGAAGAAGAGATACATGTGTAAATTAGAATAAAGAAATGTGTATAGCATTAAATTGGGACTTTATTCTTAACAATCAAAATCAAGGTTAAAAGATTTAATCGAAATCCGTTACAAATTTTCAAGAGAGATTGTTTTAAAATGGCAAAGTCTAACGAACTGAAGATTCCACAACAACACAAGAGCTAGAAAAACGTGATTTAGCAACAAATGAAATAAAGTCCAATTAAAACCAAGGTTATGAAGGACGTGACACAGAAAACATTAATGTTGACGAGATGTGACTTAGGAAAACAACGAAGATAGAAGAAAGGGAAAGGTCAATGCTTCGTCAAAGATTGCTGGACATAAACAAGGATTTTCACTATAACATCATGAGGGAAAGAGCAGGATGTACGTATATCGCAAATGCCAGGCAAATGTTCCAGATGTCAACGCAAATATCGCCACAAATAGCAGAGGCACACAAATGGTGACACAACAATCCAATTGTTCCTCGTTAGAAATGTGTGTCAACGCAGTTGAAGAGCAGTTCGCAGCGCAAGATGCACGTATATCAACACAGGTGTCCTCACAGTTGGAAAGCAGTCTGCAGCGCAAATACGCAATATTCAGCAGGGTGACCTCACAAATAGCAGAAGCGTCCTCACTAGATTTCGGAAGAGGCGAGAAGAATTAAAACTGAACTGATGAGTTGAAAGATCGTCTCCGCGACTACAATTGAATCGGCCAATTATATCAACAGCTTCGCCAAGGTAAAACACCATCTTTACTGCACTCTTCATCACGTTTTTAAACTTAATAAAGACGGCGATTTCAAATAATTGGAAACAGAAGTAAGTAGTTGCATTGCGTTGCATTGAAAGGATGATGCAACGGAGATATTACAGACCATTCCTAAACGGCGAGGCGAGTAGTTATAAGAGAACGTTGATGGTGCAATTAGAAAGACGGTATGGTAGTAGCACAGGAAGCAGATCTTCCCAATCGAGTTGCGAAATCGCCGCGAA
The DNA here is from genome assembly GCF_001188975.3 of Bactrocera oleae. NCBI lineage: Eukaryota > Metazoa > Arthropoda > Insecta > Diptera > Tephritidae > Bactrocera > Bactrocera oleae. Next base: position 85,607 of record NW_021662547.1, read on the forward strand.
GCCGATGACTCCTGAGGAGATTGAGAGGTAAGTCACTTTGTTTATGCACATAAATCCGGGAAATACATCGAGGATACGAAAATTAGACCTACACGCTTCGCTGCATTAGCATGTCAAAATTGACGTTTGCGGAACCTGTTTCGTATGCTCTGGCACAGGAAACTGCACTCTACTGTAGTCGAACATTTAAAGCTCATACGGTAGAAATAAAGAACACACTTGGGTGACCTTTATTTGAAAAATTGACAACACGTAAAGCACTGGAAAATCTACAGAAACGCGTAAGAAAAATGATGGTGAGGTTAAAGTCAACTGCGGAAAAGTGGCCATATTACACGCACTTTAACAGTCAATATAACAGTGGATTAAACGCAGAGCTGAGGAAGATCAAGCAAATGTTAAATCTAACTTGGCGAGCCAGCGAAAGGCCACGGGCTGGCTCCGCAGCAAATGCCCTGTAATCTCTATTTACAAATAAAGCAGAACGAGTAACGTTACCGTAAGTAGACGGCAAAGGCTACTGCTGACTGTGGATACAGGCGATCACATCAATATTCGATCTGATCTGTTGATAAATATGTATAGCCATTAAATTGGGACTTTTTTACAAACCAGTGATCGAACCCAAGATGAGTTATAGGTAGGCATTATCTGGGCAAAGTTGCGTACACTGGAGAAGTTATCCAAGCTTTCGGAAAGTAACGTGCGAGATCGTAATTAGAAGGAAGCCGTGTTACACAACTTGATAGTGGCAGATATCGTCGAGATCATTACTGAAGTAGACTTTCCAGCGAATCAAGAAATCAAATTGACATGAAAACAGAATCTATACAAATATGGAAACTCCATATGTTCTGTTACGATAATAAGTACAACGATGAACAGTGACAACAGAAGCCAGAGTCCCACCAAAATCAAACAGTTTTTGGCAGAAATAGAGAACTATTGCCAACAAACGGTGACTGTTTGACAAGATAAACATGTTCAGTAAGAGTACTTAATGAGTGCAGTTACCAATCAAACTCCAAAGATGCTATATAAGGGCAGTGTCAAGAGATGAGGTGATAATTGAAAATAGGTCTTAGGAAGCCATGGAGGAAAAGACATATCGAACGAAATAACGCATGGAACGAGGAACTAGAGGACCATCAAAAAGGCTTAACAGCTTCTTCTCAGATACTCATCATATTTGATAAACACGATTCCAAACCAGGAAGAACCAAAGTTGTGAAACATTTTGTTAACAAGGTGATGCAAGATCATATCCGCAGACTCTCGGCTTTCTTAGCAAACCGTGAGTTGAAAGCCAGACCATATTGAAATAAGGAAAGGGCGAATCAGACACCATCAGAGTCCATGGATGTGATCATCTGCAGTATTATGAAGAAGAAAGATGAAACATGAGATTCTGTGTGGACTATAGAAGGTTGAATGATGTAACGAAAGAACAGTTATCCACTACCAAAATCATATGACCCGCTGGACTCGTTATCAAACAAATGGTTATCAACAGAAAACAGCACAAGAGCGATGTCTATGGCAATTTACCGCAATGCTTTTATTATGTAACGCTCACCACCTTTGAGAGACTTATGGACAGGTATTAAAAAGATTACCTGGAAGACTTGTTGGTATACCTCAACGATATCATCATATAGAAAGCTTCGATAACACTTAAGAATGAGGAGGTTTTCCAACAGATAGCTAGCGCTGGTTAAAGCTAGTCCAAAAGTGTTCCTTTTCAGAAAAAGTTAGTTACTTACGACACGTGACAAGGAGCATTTCACAGCTAATGAAAGTAGCGACAGTAAAATATTCCATCTAAAATTTACATGAATTGCGGGTTTCCTTGGACAACAACTTGATAGCGGCAGATATCGTCGACGAAGTTGACTTTCCAGCGGATCAAGAAATCAAAATTGACATGAAGAACAGAATCTATACAAATATGGAAACTCCACTTATGTTCTGTTACGATAATAAATACAACGTTAGACAAGTGATGACATCAGAGAGCCAGCAGATCCCACCAAAATTAGAAGCAGTTTTGTGGGCAGAAATAGAAGGAGACTATGGGCCAAACAAACGGTGGACTGTTTGACAAGATAAACATGTTCCAGTAAGATTACTTAATGAGTGCAAGTTACCAATCAAACTCTCCAAAGATGCTATATAAGAGCAGTGTCAAGAAATTGATGCCGTGATAAGTTGTAAAATAGGTCTTGAGGAAGGTTCCATGGAGGAGAACGATATATTGAACAAAATTAACGCATGGAACGAGGAACTAGAGGCAAACCATCAAAAGAAGACTTAACAGCTTCTTCTCAGATACTCATCAATATTTGATAAACACGATTCCAAACCAGGAAGAACCAAAGTTGTGAAACATTTTGTTAACACAGGTGATGCAAGATCAATCCGCCAGACTCCTCGAAGTGTTTCTTTTGCAAACCGTGAAGTTGAAAGCCAGACCATACGTGAAATAAGCGAAAAGGGCGTAATCGAACCATCAGAGAGTCCATGGATGGATCATCTGCAGTACTTGTGAAGAAGAAAGATGGAAACATAAGATTCTGTGTGGACTACAGAAGGTTGAATGATGTAACGGAGAAAAACAGTTATCCACCTCCTAAAATCGATGACACGTTGGACTCGTTATCAGGCACAAAATAGATATCAGCACTTAAACGAAAAACAAAGAAAACAGACGGACAGTCAGCGTTGCAGATGGTCTATGGCAATTTACCGCAATGCCTTTTGGATTATGTAACGCTCCTGCTACCTTTGAGAGACTTATGGACCAGGCATTAAAAAGATTACACTGGAAGACTTGTTCGGTATACCTAAACGATATCATCATATTAGGTAAAAGCTTCGATGAACACCTTAAGAATTTGGAAGAGGTTTTCCAACAGATAGCTAGCGCTGGTCTAAAGCTGAGTCCAAAAAAGTGTTCCGTTTTCAAGAAAAAAGTTAGTTACTTAGGACAGAAAGTGACAACGGAGGGCATTTGCACAGCTAATGAAAAATAGAGACAGTAAAATATTGCCCCACTCCTAAAAATTTACATGAATTGCGGAGTTTCCTTGGGCTGTGTACTTATTATCGACGATTCGTTTCAAGTTTTGCCAGCGTAGCTAGTACCTCCATGCCTCCATGAACTCACGAACAAGAACCGAGTTTTTAAATAAAAAAAACATTAAAATATAAAAAGTTTGAATTTTGCAGAACAGATGAAATGTATAGATTTTTTTCTAAACAAGCTGAAATAAATCCTTATAATATATATATATTTCGGTAATATGTTTCATTTTTTGTTATTGTTAGCCTTATGTGTTATAAGCGATCCTGTTTGTTACTTGATTAACCCAAGGGGTATCGCTGGAAATATTGCAGGTAGGAATACTTGACTTTGCAAAATTTTTTTTGTTGGAAGAATATAACGATGTGTTTGGAGACACAAAATAAGCTGAGGCATATACTGTATATTTTTTTCTTTTTCAGTTATTTTGTTCCGTTATTTATTTCCAACGAAATACCGATAAAACTGTAAATTAACAAACATATGTACATATGTGTATAAAATGCTTATATTTTCAAATTTAATTGGAATGGACGCACTTTTTTGCCGCCAAGAGGTTTTGGGAGTAATACTTATGTATGTGTATGCTTCTTCTCTGTTTCCTCGATTTCCTCTGTTTTAATTTCCTTTGTTTTGTCTCCGGGGTTTTGCCTGTGCGTTACTGTGCTCCTCTCTTCGTGCTTAGTGGATTTATACCCGTGCTTTGTGTTGATTTTTCCTCTTAGTTTGTATTAAATCGCGCCCGTTTCTAATTTCTGGTGATTTTTTGTGTTAGTTTTGTATATCCATTGATTTCGAGCCCGTTGTTGTAATTTTATTTAACCACTGTTAGTATGTATTTAGGTATGCATATACCCTTATATTAGTACTTTTGACCTTTCCGTTTTTGGGTTTTTTTTTTAAGTTACGTTTGTATAAGTAATAATCACTTTAATTTTTGCGTTTTTTTTCGGTAGGTACGTTTGAAAAAGGCTCGAAGGACCATTTGGTGATTTCACTTATTTTTCCCCTTGGGTACGGTGTTATATTCACTTGCACTATTGCACTACATATAGTTAAAAACTCTTTAATTAATTTTTAAATTCTGTACGTAATTTCACGTTAATATATATTTTGAAAATACTTTATTATATATCAAGTTCGCTTTCTTATATATTTTTAAAAATAATGTATAATGTAACAAGTTTAGTGTGGGTGTATGGTGTAGGTGTATAGTGTGGTTGGTTAATTGTATATGGTTGTGTTGTTGAGTGATATGGTGTATTGTAGGTGGTGTATGATGTTGCATTGTGTTATGTTGTGTTGTATGATGTTGTACGGTGGATTGTGTGCTTAGTTGCAAAATATCGCGGGATCAGAAGTCGCATGAACAATACTTAATAAAATGATTTAGATTGTTAGCTCTAATATAATTTTTGTCATTTACAGTTTTTAATAATTTTCAACTGAAAATTAATACCATTATACGTCACATCACAAAAACATTTCATCGGATACATTTAAAAATAATTGTTTTTTTTGTATATTATATTGTTTAACATTTTTTATTGGTGATTTTGAACGGCAGCAACAAATCCCACCGTTTGCATATAGGTATATTTCGTAGTTTCAATCTGGCCGTTTCAATCGTCGCACTTGCGGAACGTCAAAACCTCCTCACTATAGTTAAAGGACAAGTTGAGGAGGTGAAATCTACTTTCTTTTACAAATGTACTCTTTGGAATAACAAGATTTCACATTTTAAGAATTAAATAATTGTAACGTAAAGTTTATTTACAAATTTAAATGCTTTTTTCCATGTTTTGGTAAAATTTATGTTTTGAATAGTTGCAGTTTAAGTACAAAATTTACACATTGGCATTTCAGCTTTGCTAGCATTATGCCACCTTAGCTAACATGTACAAGCATAGCCTCTTCAAAATTTGTATTCAAATAGTCCTGTCAAACCACCAAAATGAAAGTTTATTTCTATCAATGTATGGCTGGAATTATATTTAGACATCAATTGCTAAACATTAACAATGGTCAGTCATAATAGCAATATTACCAGCCGCTGAATTTTAGCTAATTATGGTGCCTGTCTTGATGTCCCGTTTACTCTGCCTCAATTATTCGCTATTGGAAGGAATATATATTGGGAACGAATTCAGAACAAATCAGAATCGACGATACGCAGTGAAGCAAACTAGACAACAATTAAATGATTGCCAGATGTTCTAGAGACGAGTTTATTTGAATCTACTATAAAGGGCTGCCAGACTGTTTGGCAAACACAGTCCCAATTAAGTGTTGTGATGTAAACAGCAATTAAACATTAGTGAAGAGATACAAGAATGTTCTTAAGTAGCTGAAATTAGAAATAAAGAAATGTGTATAGCATTAAATTGGGACTTTATTTAACAGTAGGGATGAACTCAAGTTGTTAATAGTTAAAAGATTTACCGAGAAATCCCGTTACAATTGGTGTCAGAAATTGGGATTGTCAAATAAATTTTCCAAGAGAGAATTGTTTTAAAATATAGCAAAGTCTAGCAGACAGGATTCCACAACAGCCTAGGAGCTAGAAAAGTGATTTAGCAACAAATGAAATAAAGTCAGATTACAATAAGTTGCCGAGACCGTTATGACAGAAAACATTAATGTTGACGAATATGTGTTTCATTTAAAGGAAAAACAACGGAGATAGAAGCAAAGGAAGAACAATGCTCGTCAAGATTATGGACATAAACAAGATTTTCACTAACAGCGCAGATGAGAAAAGAGCAGGTGCGTATATCGCAAATGCCAGCGCAAATGTTCAGATGTCAACGCAAATATGGCCACAAATACTTAGAGGCACACAAATGGTGACACAACAATCCCAATTGTCCTCGTTAGAAATGCGATTGTCAACGCAGTTGGAAGAGCAGTTCGCAGCGCAGATACGTATATCAGCACAGGTGTCCTCACAGTTGGAAAGCAGTTCGCAGCACAAAATGCACGTATATCCCAGCTGGGTGACCTCACAAATAGGGCGTCCTCACAGATTTCGGAAGAGCGGGCCAAAATTAAAACTGAACTGGATGAGTGGAAGATCGTCTCCGCGAGCTACAATTGAATCGTAATTATATCAACAGCTTCTGCCAGGTAAAACTACCATCTTTTGATCCGTTTTAACTTTAATTGCAAAAGATGGCGGCTTCAAATAATTGGAAAGCAGAAGATAAAGTAGCTGCGTGGCCGTTGCATTGAAAGGATATGCAACGGTGAAGTTACAGACCATTCAAACGGCGAGGCAAGTAGTTATAAAACGTTGATTTGTGCATTAGAAAGACGGTATGGTAGTAGGCACGGAAGCAGGTCTTCCCAATCGAGTTACGAAATCACCGTCAAATAGAATGACTCCTGAAGTTGAAGGTAAGGTCCTTTGTTTATGCACATAAATCGGGAAATATACATCGAGGATACGAAAGCACAGACCTACGCTTCGCTGCATTAGCATGTCAAAATTGACGTTTGCGGAACCCGTTTCGTATGCTCTGGCACGAGAGCTGCACCTCTGCATATGATCGAACATTTAGCTCATACGGTGAAATAAGAACACTTGGGTGAACCGTTTATTTGAAAAATTGACAACATGCAGAAAGCATGGAAAAATCTACAGAAACGCGTAGGAAAAAGTGGGTGAGTTAAATCCTTCAACTGTGGAAAAAGTGGCCTATTACGCAACTTTAGCAATCAATATAACAATAGGACGTAAACGCAGAGCTGACGAAGAGCAAGCAAATGTTAATCTAACTGGCGAGCCAGCGAAAAGGCGCAGGCAATCCCGCAACAAATGCCTATAATCTCTATTTCACAAATAAGCAGGAATACAAATGCGATTACCGTAAGTAGACGGCGAAAAGGGCACTGACTGGATAGGCGCATCACATCCAATAATTCGATCTGATCTGGTTGATAAATAAGGTGTATAGCCATTAAATTGGGACTTTATTTAAACCAGTCAGGCAAGAGTGAGTTATAGGTAGGCATTATCTGGAGCAAAGTTGCGTACTTAATGAGTGCAAGTTACCAATCAAACTCTCCAAAGATGCTATACAAGGGCAGTGTCAAGAGATTGAGGCCGTGATAAATTACAAAATAGGTCTTGAGGAAGATTCCATGGAGGAAAACGACATATCGAACGAAATTAACGCATGGNTGAAGAACAGAATCTATACAAATATGGAAACTCCACTTATGTTCTGTTACGATAATAAGTACAACGTTAGACAAGTGATGACAACAGAGAGCCAGCAGATCCCACCAAAATCAGAAGCAGTTTTTTGGGCAGAAATAGAAGGAGAATATGTTCCAAGCAAACGGTGGACTGTTTGACAAGATAAAGATGTTCCAGTAAGAGTACTTAATGAGTGCAAGTTACCAATCAAACTCTCCAAAGATGCTATATAAGGGCAGTGTCAAGAAATTGAGGCCGTGATAAGTTGTAAAATAGGTCTTGAGGAAGGTTCCATGGAGGAAAACGACATATCGAACGAAATTAACGCATGGAACGAGGAACTAGAGGCAAACCATCAAAAGTAGACTTAACAGCTTCTTCTCAGATACTCATCAATATTTGATAAACACGATTCCAAACCAGGAAGAACCAAAGTTGTGAAACATTTTGTTAACAAAGGTGATGCAAGATCAATCCGCCAGACTCCTCGAAGCGTTTCCTTTGCAAACCGTGAAGTTGAAAGCCAGACCATATGTGAAATAAGCGAAAAGGGCATAATCGAACCATCAGAGAGTCCATGGATGTATCAACTGCAGTACTTGTGAAGAAGAAAGATGGAAACATGAGATTCTATGTGGACTATAGAAGGTTGAATGATGTAACGAAGAAAGACAGTTATCCACTACCTAAAATCAATGACACCTCGTTATCAGGCACAAAATGGTTATCAGCACTTAACCGAAGAACAAAGAAAACAGACGGACAGTCAGCGGTGCAGATGGTCTAGGGCAATTTACCGCAATGCCTTTTGGATTATGTAACGCTCCTGCTACCTTTGAGAGACTTATGGACCAGGTATTAAAAAGATTACACTGGAAGACTTGTTCGGTATACCTCAACGCTATCATCATATTAGGTAAAAGCTTCGATGAACACCTTAAGAATTTGGAAGAGGTTTTCCAACAGATAGCTAGCGCTGGTCTAAAGCTGAGTTTAAAACAGTGTTCCCTTTTTAAGAAAAAAGTTAGTTACTTAAGACACAAAGTGACAACGGAGGGCATTTGCACAGCTAATGAAAAGTAGAGACAGTAAAATATTGCCCCACTCCTAAAAATTTACATGAATTGCGGAGTTTCCTTGGGCTGTGTACTTATTATCGACGATTCGTTTCAAGTTTTGCCAGCGTAGCTAGTACCTCCATGCCTCCATGAACTCACGAAAAAGAACCGAGTTTTTGAAATAAAAAGAACATTAAAATATAAAAAGTTTGAATTTTGCAGAACAGATGAAATGTATAGATTTTTTTTGAAACAGGCTGAAATAAATCCTTATAATATATATATATTTCGGTAATATGTTTCATTTTTTGTTATTGTTAGCCTTATGTGTTATAAGCGATCCTGTTTGTTGCTTGATTAACCCAAGGGGTATCGCCGGAAATATTGCAGTTAGGAATACTTTACTTTGCAAAAATTTGTTTTTTTGATAGAATATAACGATGTGTTTGGAGACACAAAATAAGCTGAGGCAGATACTGTATATTTTTTTCTTTTTCAGTTATTTTGTTCCGTTATTTATTTCCAACGAAGTACCGATAAAACTGTAAACTAACATACATATGTACATATGTGCATAAAATGCCTCTATTTTCAAATTTAATTGGAATGGACTCACTTTTTTGCCGCCAAGAGGTTTTGGAAGTAATACTTATGCATGTGTAAGCTTCTTCTCTTTTTCTCTTAGTTTGTGTTAAATCGCGCCCGTTTCTAATTTCTGGTGATTTTTTGTGTTAGTTTTGTATATCCATTGATTTCGCGCCCGTTGTTGTAATTTTATTTAACCACTGTTAGTATGTATTTAGGTATGCATATATGTACTTATATTAGTACTTTTGACCTTTCCGTTTTTAGGTTTTTTTTTTTAAATTTACGTTTGTATAAGAATTAATCACTAAAATTTTTGGTTTTTTTTCGGTAGGTACGTTTGAAAAAGGAAAGGAAGGACCATTTGGTGATTTCACTTATTTTTTCCCCTTGGGTGCGGTGTTATATTCACTTGAACTATTGCACTACATATAGTTAAAAACTCTTTAATTAATTTTTAAATTCTGTACGTAATTTCACGTTAATATATATTTTGAAAATACTTTATTATATATCAAGTTCGCTTTGTTATATTTTTTTGAAAATAACGTATAAAGTAACAAGTTTAGTGTGGGTGTATGGTGTAGGTGTATAGTGTGGTTGGTTAATTTTATATGGTTGTGTTGTTGAGTCATATGGTGTGTTGTAGGTGGTGTATGATGTTGCATTGTGTTATGTCGTGTTGTATGATGTTGTACGGTGTAATGTGTGCTTAGTTGCAAAATATCGCGGGATCTGAAGTCACATGAACAATACTTAATAAAATGATTTAGATTGTTAGCTCTAATATAATTTTTGTCATTTGCAGTTTTTAATAATTTTCAACTGAAAATTAATACCATTATACATCACATCACAAAAACATTTCATCGGATACATTCAAAATTAATTTTTTTTTGAATATTATATTGTTTTACATTTTTTATTGGTGATTTTGAACGGCAGCAACAAATCCCACCGTTTGCATATATATTTCGTAGTTTCAGTCTGGCCGTTTCAATCGTCCCACTTGCGGAACGTCAAAACCTCCTCACTATAGTTAAATGGCAAAGTTGACTAGGTGAAATCTACTTTCTTCTACAAATGTACTTTTTGGAAAAACAAGATTTCACATTTTAAGAATTAAATAATTGTTACGTAATGTTTATTTACAAATTCATTAATGAAACATGAGCAATGTATGCTTACAATTATCTAAGCTATTAACCATACATATACATACATACGGATGTATTTAATTGCTTTTTTTACATGTTTTGGTAAAATTTATGTTTTGAATAGTTGCAGTTTAAGTACAAAATTTACACATTGGCATTTCAGCTTTGCTGGCATCATGCCACCTAAGCTAACATGTACAAGCATAGCCTCTTCAAAATTTGTATGCAAATAGTCCTGTGAAATCACCAAAATGAAAGTTTATTTCTAGCAATGTATGGCTGGCAATATTTTTAGACATCAATTGCTAAACATTAACAATGGTCAGTCTCCATGGCAATATTACTAGCCTTCAGATTTTTAGCTAACTTTAATTGCCTGTCTTAATGTCCCGTTTACTCTGCCTCAAATTATTCGCTATTGGAGAGAGTATATTGTAGGAACACGAATTTCAGAACAAATCAGAATCGACGAAAAACTGACAGAAGCAACTAGACAATAACAATTCGTAGTTACCAGAATGTTCTAGAGACGAAGTTTTGTTAAAGATCTACTATGAAAGGGCTGCCAGACTGTGCAGCAAACACAGTCCTAATTAGAGTGTTGTCGTGTAAACAGCAATTAAGCTATTAGTAAGAAGAAGAGATACAAGTGTTAAGTGGGTGAAATTAGAAATAAAGAAATGTGTATAGCATTAAATTGGGACTTTCATTTAACAATACAGGGATCGAACTCAAGAGTTAGTTACAAGTTGAAAGATTTATCGAGAAATCCGTTACAATTGGTGTCAGAAGTGGGATTGTCAAATAAATTTTCCAAGAGAGAATTGTTTTAAAATGGCAAAGTCTAACGAACTGAAGATTCCACAACAACACAAAGGAGCTAGAAAAACGTGATTTAGCAACAAATGAAATAAAGTCCGAATTACAACCAAGGTTATGAGAGGCCGTGAAAACAGAAAGCATTTATGTTGACGAATATGTGTTTCACTTTAAAGGAAAAAACTACGAAGATAGAAGCAAAGGAAGAAACTCAATGCTCGTCAAAGATTATGGACATAAAGAGGATTTTCACTATAACATGCCAGCGCAAATATTTCAGATGTCAACGCAATTATCGCCACAAATAGCAGAGGCACACACGAATGGTGACACAACAATCAAAATTGTCCTCGTTAGAAATGCGATTGTCAACGCAGTTGGAAGAGCAGTTCACAGCGCAAGATGCACGTATATCAGCACAGGTGTCCTCACAGTTGGAAAGCAGTTCGCAGCGCCATTGTATAGCCATTAAATTGGGACTTTTATTTACAAACCAGTGATCGAAGCCAAGAGTGAGTTATAGGTAGGCATTATCTGGAGCAAAGTTGCGTACTGCAACTGGAGAAGTTATCCAAGCTCTCGGAAAAGTAACGTGCGAGATCGTTATTGGAAAGGAAGCCGTGTTACACAACTTGATAGCGGCAGATATCGTCGACGAAGTTGACTTTCTAGCGAATCAAGAAATCAAAATTGACATGAAGAACAAAATCTATACAAATATGGAAACGTCACTTATGTTCTGTTACGATAATAAATACAACGTTAGACAAGTGATGACAACAGAGAGCCAGCAGATCCCACCAAAATCAGAAGCAGTTTTGTGGGCAGAAATAGAAGGAGATATGGGCCAAACAAACGGTGGACTGTTTTGAAGATAAACATTTTTCAGTAAGATTACTTAATGAGTGCAAGTTACCAATCAAACTCTCCAAAGATGCTATATAAGGGCAATGTCAAGAAATTGAGGCCGTGCTAAATTGCAAAATAGGTCTTGAGTAAGATTCCATGGAGGAAAACGACATATCGAACTAAATTAACGCATGGAACGAGGAATTAGAGGCAAACCATCAGACCATACGTGAAATAAGCGAAAAGGGCGTAATCGAACCATCAGAGAGTTCATGGATGGATCATCTGCAGTACTTGTGAAGAAGAAAGATGGCAACATGAGATTCTGTGTGGACTATAGAAGGTTGAATGATGTAACGGGGAAAGACAGTTATCCACTACCTACAATCGATGACACGCTGGACTCGTTATCAGGCACAAAATGATTATCAGCACTTAAACGAAAAACAAAGAAAACAGACGGACAGTCAGCGTTGCAGATGGTCTATGGCAATTTACCGCAACGCCTTTTGGATTATGTAACGCTCCTGCTACCTTTGAAAGATTTGGACCAGGTATTACACTGGAAAACTTGTTCGGTATACCACGACGATATTATCGTATTTAGTAAAAGCTTCGATGAACACCTTAAGAACTTGGAAGAGGTTTTCCAACAGATAGCTAGCGCTGGTCTAAAGCTGAGTCCAAAAAAGTGTTCCCTTTTCAAGAAAAAAGTTAGTTACTTAGGACACAAAGTCACAACGGAGGGCATTTGCACAGCTAATGAAACATAGAGACAGTATAATATTGCCCCACTCCTAAAAGTTTACATGAATTGCGGAGTTTCCTTGGGCTGTGTACTTATTATCGACGATTCGTTTCAAGTTTTGCCAGCGTAGCTAGTACCTCCATGCCACCATGAACTCACGAACAAGAACCGAGTTTTTTAAATAAAAAGAACATTAAAATATAAAAAGTTTGAATTTTGCAGAACAGATGAAATGTATAGATTTTTTTTTAAACAGGCTGAAATAAATCCTTATAATATATATATATTTCGGTAATATGTTTCATTTTTTGTTTTTGTTAGCCTTATGTGTTATAAGCGATCCTGTTTGTTGCTTGATTAACCCAAGGGGTATCGCTGGAAATATTGCAGTTAGGAATACTTGACTTTGCAAAAATTTTTTTTTTTGGAAGAATATAACGATGTGTTTGGGGACACAAAATAAGCTGAGGCAGATACTGTATATTTCTTTCTTTTTCAGTTATTTTGTTCCGTTATTTATTTCCAACGAAATACCGATAAAACTGTAAATTAACATACATATGTACATATGTGCATAAAATGCCTATATTTTCAAATTTAATTGGAATGAACTCACTTTTTTGCCGCCAAGAGGTTTTGGGAGTAATACTGTGAGAACTAAATGTCCAGATGGAATTTAGCCCACGCAACACATGAAGGCGCACCCTGTTTAATAAAATCAATGCAACGAGTATTGGGCCACAACGGGAAAATCACGCCACTTTTAGCAACACACGCCATCCTAAAGCAACATGTTGCGACACAACAGTTAAATCACGCCACGCAAGCAACACAACGAGTATTGGGCTGCAACGGGAAAATCACGCCACTTCTAGCAACGCACGCCATCCTAAGCATCATGTTGCGAACGGGCGAGCAAGCAACACACGGCTTGGCGGAAAGCAAGCAGGCCGATCAGCAGTCATTCAGGACAGGACTGTGACAGCGAGCACAACGCTGGACGGGTGATCGGAAAATATCTTCTACGGTAGGACGCGAGCAGCGGTGGAATCGGGGTATGCCTACGCGAGCGCTTGCAGAAACGTCCGGGTGTCGTCGCGGTAGCACCCACGAGCGTCAATTCACGCAGCGGTGGAGTCGCTGTCGACTCGTTATCAGGCACAAAATGATTATCAGCACTTAAACGAAAAACAAAGAAAACAGACGGCTTTCAGCGGTGCAGTTGGTCTATGGCAATTTACCGCAATGCTTTTTGGATTATGTAACGCTCCTGCTAGCTTTGAGAGACTTCTGGACCAGGTATTAAAAGGATTACACTGGAAAACTTGTTCGGTATACCACGACGATATTATCGTATTTAGTAAAAGCTTCGATGAATACCTTAAGAACTTGGAAGAGGTTTTCCAACAGATAGCTAGCGCTGGTCTAAAGCTGAGTCCAAAAAAGTGTTCCCTTTTCAAGAAAAAAGTTAGTTACTTAGGACACAAAGTGACAACGAAGGGCATTTGCACAGCTAATGAAAAATAGAGACAGTAAAATATCGCCCCACTCCTAAAAATTTACATGAATTGCGGAGTTTCCTTGGGCTGTGTACCTATTATCGACGATTCGTTTCAAGTTTTAGCTTGATGAGCTTCCATGCCTCCATGAACTCACGAACAAGAACCGAGTTTTTTAAATAAAAAGAACATTAAAATATAAAAAGTTTGAATTTTGCAGAACAGATGAAATGTATAGATTTTTTTTTAAACAGGCTGAAATAAATCCTTATAATATATATATTTCGGTAATGGAATGGCTGGAAATGTTGCAGGTAGGAATACTTGACTTTGCAAAAAATTTTTTTTTGGAAGAATATAATGGTATGTTTGGAGACACAAAATATAGCTGGGGCAGATACTGTATATTTTTTTCTTTTTCGGTTATTTTGTTCCGTTATTTATTTCCAACGAAATACTGATAAAACTGTAAATTAACATACATATGTTTATATGTGCATAAAATGCCTATATTTTCAAATTAAATTGGAATGAATTCACTTTTTTGCCGCCAAGAGGTTTTGGGAGTAATACTGTGAGAACTAAATGTCCAGATGGAATTTAGCCCACACAACACATGAAGACGCACCCTGTTAAATAAAATCAACGCAACGAGTATTGGGCCACAACGGGAAAATCACGCCACTTCTAGCAACACACGCCATCCTAAGCATCATGTTGCGAACGGGCGAGCATGCAACACACGGCTTGGCGGAAAGCAAGCAGGCCGATCAGCAGTCATTCAGGACAGGACTGTGACAGCGAGCACAACGCTGGACGGGTGATCGGAGAATATCTTCTACGGTAGGACGCGAGCAGCGGTGGAATCGGGGTATGCCTACGCGAGCGCTTGCAGAAACGTCCGGGCGTCGTCGCGGTAGCACCCACGAGCGTCAATTCACGCAGCGGTGGAGTCGCTGTCGAGGTCATCATCGGAGCAGGACACGAAACGTAAGTCATCCCGGGACACGTAGCACACCCAGAGCGCAACAGGGTAGTATACGCGATAGTATACTAACTATTCAACGGGAGCGCGGAAAGTCAGACGACGTTTTCCGGCGGTAAGGAGTGAATGTCTCGCAGTGAGTCGATCCTCTGGCAGGCATTTCATTCCTTAACGTGCGAAGGCCGGAAGTCACGCGTGAAGTGGGAAGTGAGTCGATCCTCTGACCTGCTCCACCTGTCACTGCCCTCCGTAATTCCGCGTGATAGTGACGCGCTAACGGGTTACGTGAACCACTACCCTGTCGAAACGCCAGCATCGGGTGACGCTCCTACAAAGCGGATCCAGAGATTGTGTAATTGAAAGTGGAATGAACGCCAGCATCGGGTGACGCTCCTTCAACGCGGATCCAGAGATTGTGTAATTGAAAGTGGAATGAACGCCAGCATCGGGTGACGCTTCTACAACGTGGATCTAGAGATTGTGTAATTGAAAAAGGAATGAACGCCAGCATCGGGTGACGCTCCTACAACGCGGATCTAAATATTGAGCGATTGAAAGTGGATCTACATATTGTGTAATTGGAAGACAAATAAAGTATGATTTGTAAAGAGCCCCACAGTTTACAAATTTATTGTAACGAACCCTGGACACGGCAAGTATACCTCAGCAAACCATAAAAAGCAGGGGGCAGCAAAAAGCTTTGTTACATTTGGCGCCCGAGCAGGGACCCGGCAAATCGTATAACATCAGGAGAAGTGTTAAAACGGAAAATGACAGATCTTATGTGGTTCGACAACGTATCTAATCTCCTTCGCAGAGAATTTGGGCGTTGACCACATAGGCACCACGCGGGAAATTCGGAAGCGCATAACTGCACTGGCAGCCAAGGCGCACGAGGACTCCGAAATAGAAGAGCAATTTTTAAAAATGGAAGCTGCATACAAAGGAAATGATTTCGCTTCGCGACACGAAGGCGATCAGAAGACACCACTTCCACCAGATCAAGGCAGAGAAACCGCGGACATTTTCGCGGAATCATCACGACGACTGCCGGCACCAATAAGCATGCCGAATAATGGCATATCACTGCAACAGAACCAGATGTTTACATTCGCACCTATCATCGACCAGGTGAGGAAGTGGTCCGTAAAGTACGACAGCGGGAGAGACCCATTAGCGTTCATCGAACGATTGGAAGAGCTCTCCGAAGTATACGTAATAGACACAGACCTTCTTCCAAGAAACATGCCCGAGTTACTGTGCGGTACTGCTCTCCAATGGTATCGCAACAACAACGAACATTGGAGGAGTTGGAGTACCTTCAAAAGGGATTTTTTGCGATTCTTCTTACCAGCACGTTACTTCGAACGCCTCGAAGATGACATACGGCAACGAAGACAACACGCGCGGGAAAAGTACAAAGACTACGTCCTCGCTATGCAGAACCTAATGAGACGCGCTGGATATAATCAGGAGCAGCGATTGGAAAGGATCTTCCGAAATAGCCACACCGATTATCTGCTCTACATTCGGCGTCGAGATTTCGAGACATTAGCCGAACTTATCACGCTGGCTGAAGAGTACGAGGACATCCATGAAGGACATCGGAGAACTGTAGAGATGGCGCGCCGCGAGATGACGAGACACATCAGAGGTGACCACGAGGTAAAGTATCACGGCCGGGCCATCCATACGTCCAGTCCGCATCAGCACGTTCACAACAGCGTCGCACGGTTTCTCAACACGATACGACGAGTAAGCGCGCATCACCAGCAACCATCCACGAACCAAACCTTGTGCCTGGAAACACATGCAGGAGATGTGGGAGGACCTGCATAGGAGGTGCCGTAATCCCAGAAAGATATTTTGCACAGGGTGTGGTCGAGCAGGTGTGCTAACCGAAATGTTGCGGCCAACGACAGAAACATCGAGTTCCGCCGGAAAGGCGCGGCGGACCCACAGAACTCAGAACCCGCCAGTAGGTATGCGTCAAGAACGCGGCGGGTTGTACATATAATCAAGCTTGGCGGTCGGCGAAGCCATCATCGACACCGGCGCCTCAAAAGTTTCAATATCATCACGACGAACATTATGGACGACCGGGAATGGTAGGAAGGTAACCGTAGCCATGCAAATACAAATGGCCGACGAGTACCACCAACCGTTACGATGCCGTTAAACCAGCATCCCAACTCGGACGATCATCGCTCCAGCAGTGTTACATGTTATGCGGTGCGATTGTTGACGTATACTCGGGTTGATACGCCACAGGGAGCATGGAAGCTAAGATATCCTGCAGGTCATCAGGTAGTGCTGACAACGTAGATGCTCAGCACTCCAGCGACCTCTACACCATGCCACCAGAAAAGGTAGGCCTGTACTTCACCAAATGGCCGAATACAAAATCAGTGAACGAAGTGCAACAAAGACGTAAACTAAGTGCAGGAGGATTAATAAGTCGAGCCTAGATCGACCATCAACGGAAGAAACGAAGCGGCCCGCATACGCGACTTCTTAGCAGAAGAGCTTCAAAATTTGATACCATGAGTGGAGTGACGACAGTGGCGGAGCATAAAATCACGATGATGGTAGCCGCCCCATCAAGCAGCGATATTTCCACGAAATCCAGCGATGCAAGCGGTTATCAACAATGAAATCGATGAGCTGCTATCGAAGGGATGCATCAGGCAAATCTCACAGCCCACACAGCGCGCCGATTGTATTGGCCCGGAAGAAAAACAGTGAAGTGGCGTCTATGCGTGGATTATCGGCATCAACGCCCGATCAGTACCCGACATACCCTTACCTGGGATACAACACATCTGGACAGGTTGCGACGAGCAAGTTATATTAGTAGTCTGGACCTCAAAGATCGGCTACTGGCGAATACCTTTGGAGAAAAGGCAGCCGCATACACAGCCTTCACCATGCCTGTTCGTGGCCTATTCAATGGCGCGTCATGCCATTCGGCTTACACTCGGCACCTGCGACGTTCGGTGCTCGACCGGGTCATAGGCCCAGGGTCGGACCACGCCTTCGTCTACCTCGACGACATAATCGTGATGACTCCATTCAAGGAACATATGCCAAGTCTACGAGCAGAGACTACAGCAGGCCAACCTTCGTATCAATCCTGAAGTACGAGTTTTTGAAGGAACATCGGTATTTAGGTCACGTGATCAGTGACAAAGGCATCCACACCGACCCCGAAAGTAGCAGCAATGCAGGAGCAAACGCCAACTGTAACGGTGGCTGTAACAGTTTAAAATAAAAATAAAGTATAATAATAGAAAATATCTTAAATGAGCAAATTTGGTGATAACCAGGCCAGTCACATTCATTCAACCGCGAGCTGTCAGCAGGCAAAGACGTACCGGACATTTGAAAGTAAAATAAAATAAAGATATGAATAACGACGAAGTGGGATAATGGTTTGAACCGGTTCCGTAAACGGATAAGGAGGAAAGTAAAGCTCCCAGGACACAGGCACTGGAAGCAGCCAGCACCACAGGCGCGCGGCGTCGCGACACCTAAAACTGATACATATCGCGACAGCGACATTCGAAGCCAACGCTAGCACTGCCAGCGTATCAAGACCGTCAACACCACTACGCTAACCGACCACAAACCCGGTACAAGTGCAGCTGAAGCACGAACAGCACAAGCCGCCATGAGACGCACTATCGCGGCCCACGTAAGCCACGACGCCGCCATCGTCGGCCAGTGGTTGTTCAGGAAATAAGTGCGCAAATCACGAAAAGAAACCACGGGAGTCCGGTAGTGAAGAACATCAAACGACTGGCAGCAAGACTATTAACGATACATTGCTCAGACGATGCAGGGTACCACGACAATCACCGGTGATCGAACTCTCCTCGGTCAAAGAGAATACCAAACCTGAAGGAGGATAGGTGAGACGACCTTCCCAGCAGGACAAGGTAGATCTCGCCCTGTACCGAGGCGACACTCCCTAGAAGATGGATCGGCTAACAGACACCTGATCGACGCCTGGGCGAAGCACTGGAGACGATAATCCAGCCTTTGTTTCTGGCAGTTGAACCAGCAAGGGGACGAGAAAATTTCCGCCGCATTCACCGCTGGATCAAACATCGACATCTTCGGACAGCGTGTAGTTCTGGCACCACACAACACCGCTCATCACTGGTATATGCTCGCCCTATCAATCGCGAGCTTACGCACCCCATTACGACACGTGTGTTGCCAACCTGATTATGGACAACGCGTCCGGTGTGTTTAACGTGAGTACCTGCCGTCGACGGCCTTATCTCTGGCGCTCAAAAGCACAGCGTATCAATACAATGCGTTGATCAGCGCCCTGAAAATGCAGGCATTTTCAGTACCGATTGGTAGTGTGGAATGGACACATTACACACCTTAGTGAGTTCGAGGCCTATCTAAAACCTCTCCTGCCGTACTTTGGGTCCGGCACCCGGTGCAATGCAACTCCACATTCAACTGACAAACGTCAGTTCTTCCACATTGGTATAAACACAACCACCACGTGCCCGAAAATTCAATTCCGCACGAGCAGGTTGGAGCGAACTCAAAGGGCCCTGCTCCCGTGGTACCAATTAAGTCGAACTCGTAGCCGGGGCTACTACCAGTTGAGCCTCCATACAGCTCTGGACTGGTTTCAACCCTTAGTTACCCATATGCATTACACGCACACATTTCTGAAGCTACCTAACGCACGGCCTCCATGGCAAACAATTCACGCGCAAACGACCCTAACTGTTCGGCATTTCCGACTGGTGGAATCACACCGCTAACATCTAACCGTCCATCAGTAATATCCCCGCCCCTAGTCCTAATGTCCGAGTACATCGGGCAATCCGCGATCAAGTGGACAGTCTTCACGACGCGCCCGACGTATTTGACTTGCGTCATACCTGGTCTTTGGCCCCATTCGCGGACAATCCCCCATTCACCCGGATGTCCGTAACTCCGCCAAAGAGTAATTTCCGGACAGCCAATCTCCTCCAGCCGTTGCAACACTCGATCCCAGCTTAGGTAATCAAATGCCCCCTTGAAGTCAACATATATGCCAAGGACATATTTGTTGACATTCTCCCTAACAGCACCCTGAACGTAGAACCACGCATCCTCTACACTGCATCCTTTCCTGAACCCATACTGTTTATTCGACCACATACACCGCGTTAGCTCCTGAAGCCGTTCCACCATAACTCTTTCCAGCACTTTTCCAAGTACTGGAAGGAGACTGATGCCCCGATAAGAGCGAGGATCACTCCTGATCTTATCAGGGGACTTCAGGAGAGGTACAACCCTAGCAATTTTCCACTCGCGTGGAAAATAACCCTCCCAAACGCACTTATCATAAATGGCCTCCAAGTATTCCGGAATGAACTTCCACAAGCTTTTACACATCTCTCCGTTCAAACCATCAAAACCTGGGGACCGTTTAGACCTGACCAGGCCAAAGGCGTACCCTAACTCACCATCATCTAATGGGGGGACAGGTACCTCTTGTGTTTGAGGTACCTGAACCTCCGCCCTAGGAAAGAACGCTCCAAACAAAGCACCCACACACTCTCTCCACGTTGATAACACAGTGTCACCAACGCGAAGAGAGGTGATATCCTCCCTCTTACGACCCCGGCAGATCCTATAGACCTGACCCCACGGGTCGTCCCTATTTTCCCCTACAAAATTCCTCCACTCCTGCTCTTTAATTTTGATCAACATATCCTTGTATTCCCTAACCGCACAACTAAATTCATGCCTAAGCTGGGACAGCCTGTCAGAATCGGACCGTTGAGCGCGTTGAAACTTCCGCCTCAATCGCCTGACAGTCCTCCTCTTCAAGGTTAACTCTCGCGTCCACCACTTGATTTTCCTAACCATAAAACTTTCACACTTTCTAAGAACCCTATCATTTACCCCCCACACTACCTCATAAAGACGAGCAATCTGCTCATCAATACCGCTTCCCTGACAGATCGTCCATATTGGTTCCAGTCGATACCAGAGGTACGCCATCGCCACAATGGACTCTCATACAGCGAGGGAGGGGATTTGGGTGTAACCATAATTTGGATCAAATTATGATCACTCAATCCCCGCCCTCCCTTAACCTCCCATCTAGCTACGAACGCCCTATCTGCTGCCTGATTCATAAGCGTCACGTCAATGTCACTCACGCCCCCAGGCCCATCAAACGTGTACCATTCACTCGGCTCATTCACAATGTGGAGGTTTTTAGCCACCACCCATTCACTTAATGCCTCGCCTCGACTGTGGCTTTGATATCCAGACGAATGCCGGGATACCTTACTAAACCACATCGAAGACGAGGCATTCGCATCCAGCCCTAGGATAAATGGGCTACTACTCGCAAGTAGTAGTAGCTTATCCATGTAGCCCAGGTAGGGCTCTGGGAGCTCGCTAAATTTGCAGTACAAACTAGCTACAATCAGCCTACCGAACTCCCCCTCTTTCGCGACACATACACCCAGTTGTGAGGAATCCACAACTACACAATCGTAGTTGGGATCACTCACAACAATTGCAGCATTAGCCCCAAGGTCTGTGAAGACCTTGAAACTACCAGGAAGACCCCGAACCACACCATTGGGCAGACAGCGGACATCATAAGATGCCCAGCTGGTCTACCCTTGAATGCGCAGTTGCGGCAATGGAGTGCATTGACGCAACTGGCAGCTCTGTGGCCTTCCTGACCGCACCTCCGGCAGACATCTGATTTGGCCCTACACACAGCCACTCTATGGTCAAAACTCATACACCGGAAGCAGCCAGCAACGGGGCCATCCGGTCGCACCCGGAAGGAGAACCACTTGATGTAGCACCTACCTGCCTCCAAGAGGGCGGACATCATTTTGTCCGTACCCTCAAGGACGACATTGGTGCTACCATCAGGGGCCACCTTCCAGGGACGACTGACCATCCTCACGTCTGACCTCAGGAACGCCGGGCTGAAATCCTGAAGGTTCAGCCAGAGTAACTCTTCCATGAATACATCATGGGAGATCTCCGTGTGAACCCCCTGGACTACTACCCGAGGACCCAACTTCCGGTTGACAATCACGTTCAACCCCACCTCCCCGAATTTTTCATTCCTAACAACTTTCTCCCTCTTTAAAACAGAGGGAGTGCGGATAACCGCCCCACCACCCTTAATAGGCCTAACTTCGTGGATCTTTACCCCCAGAGAAGGACCCACCTCCTTAACAACTTTTTTGATGACTTCCTCAGAGGTAGCTGCGGGACTACGGACCAGGTCTCAACAGGCTTCTGCGCCACCGGTGCAATCGGCTCCAGTACAGCTGCTGGGGGCGGAGGCATCGGTGCCGATGGAGCCGGCATTGACCTGCTCGGCGGCGAGGAGTGTCCCCCACAGCCTCCTCTAAGGGCGTCAACTTGACCACGAAGATAGGCATTCTCGGTTACAACCGTCATCAGAAGTGCCTCGTACTTCGAGGCAAGCTCCATCAGCCCCTTCGCGGTCCCTATAGCGAAATTTTCGGCCCCAAAAACTACTTCACTAAGCTCCGCCGAAATTTTCTTAATAGCCGCGACATGGCTAACCGCACCACCCCCGACAAAAATCGCGCTCCCTTTAGCAGCGTCACCTCTGCCCGCACTACCCTTACTCGCGCTCGCCTTCTTTGCGCCCGTCTTTGTCGCGCCCTCGTCACCACGCACGAGACCAACTTCTCCAGCGCGCGATTTCTGCGCGCCCACATAAGCGCTCGTAACGCCCTTTTCACCCCGACTTTGCGGGGTGAACAGCCACTGTTTCAGCGGTGCCACCTTTACCGCAACCGCTACAACTACCGCTCCCGCCCTCTTCACCCCCCGTTTCTCCCGCCGACCCCAAACGCGCCTTCTGCCGTTCTCTGGCATAGGAAACTGCACCTCTGCATAGCAGTCGAACATTTAAAGGTCATACGGTAGAAGTAGAAGAACACACTTGGGTGAACCATTTATTTGAAAAAATTGACAACATGCAGAAAGCACTGGAAAAATCTACAGAAACGTGTAGGAAAAATGATGGTGAGGTTAAATGCTTCAACTGTGGAAAAAGTGGCCATATTACACGCAACTTTAACCAGTCCAATATAACAGTTGGACGTAAACGCAGAGCTCAGGAAGATCAAGCAAATATTAAATCTAACATGGCGAGCCAGTGAAAAAGGCCACGGGCTGGTTCCCGCAAGCAAATGCCCTGTAATCTTTATTTCACAAATAGGCAGGAATACGAGTAACGTTACCGTAAGTAGACGGCAAAAAGCGCATACTGACTGTGGATACAGGCGCATCACATCCAATAATTCGATCTGATCTGGTTGGTAAATAAGTGTATAGCCATTAAATTGGGACTTTTATTTACAAACCAGTGATCGAACCCAAGAGTAAGTTATAGGTAGGCATTATCTGGAGCAAAGTTGCGTACTGCATCTGAAAAAATTATCCAAGTTCTCGGAAAAGTAACGTGCGAGATCGTAATTGGAAAGGAAGCCGTGTTACACAACTTGATAGTGGCAGATATCGTCGACGAAGTGGCAGATAACCGTCCATCAGTCCAGCTAATCCCCATACCCCCTAAATCCCTAATGTCCGAGTACATCGGGCAATCCGCGATCAAGTGAACCCAGTCTTCACGACGCGTATTTGACTTGCGTCACATACCTGATGCTGACCCCATTCACCCGGACAATCGGTTGACGAACCGGCGACAATCTGCCCTTAAGCAGCATTGTCACCGTTTTGTCCATCGATATGTCAACCCCCACACCTAAACCCCAACTATTTGCAATTTCTAGAAATTGTCCTCCCATCCGCTCTAGCTCTAATCTCGATCGACCTTCAACCAGAAGGAGAAGATCGTCCGCATACGCACAACATTTACAGAGTGGCTCGAGCTGTCCAAGCAGAGAGTCCATCATGAGGTTCCAAATATATGGACGGCAGATGGATCCCTGCGGGCAGCTACGAACCACTCCGATCTCCACACTCCCATTCATTCCGACTAGAGAGGGCTTTTCTGTCCGAAAAGTAACTCCGCCAAAGAGTAATTTCCGGACAGCCAATCTCCTCCAGCCGTTGCAACACTCGATCCCAGCTTAGGTAATCAAATGCCCCCTTGAAGTCAACATATATGCCAAGGACATATTTGTTGACATTCTCCCTAACAGCACCCTGAACGTAGAACCACGCATCCTCTACACTGCATCCTTTCCTGAACCCATACTGTTTATTCGACCACATACACCGCGTTAGCTCCTGAAGCCGTTCCACCATAACTCTTTCCAGCACTTTTCCAAGTACTGGAAGGAGACTGATGCCCCGATAAGAGCGAGGATCACTCCTGATCTTATCAGGGG
>NW_021662565.1:10557-100250 GCF_001188975.3 Bactrocera oleae
TGTTAACTCTTCTACCCCAGAAATTATTGGTATACCTTAATTCGTGTCAGCATACAAAATCTGGATACTTTTCCTAATGTATTTCTGCTATACATTGTAATTAATAATTTTAAACTCTTTTATTATATGTAATACCTATATACCTAATAATATAACTACGATTAAAAAAAAAAATAACAATAAAATAACATCAAATTTATTTATATGGTATCAATAATTTAAATTCACATAATAGTTTTTATATAATATATAATATTTAACCTTTAAGGTTCGTATATTCGTTTTTTATTCCTCATCGTTCTGCTCAAAAGACACAGTACAATCACAAAAACAAAACAAGCCAACAACACTTTAGCGCATATTTCGCTTTGTGTCAAATCCGTAACGTTTGTTGCATGCCACACAATTAGTTGCTGCACGTTTTTACATTCACTGCAATAACTGAATAGCTGAGTAGTTGAAAAGAAATAGAAATCCACTTTTGACACATTAATGACACCAATTGCCACCGTTATTATTTATGATTAAATTAATATTGGCAAATATTTTGACAAATGTAACGCTTTAACGTCACTTTTAACTTTGCGAAAAGTTAAAAAACAAAATAATGCACTGAAAACTGGCTTCAAGAGCAATAATGTTGCTGGAACTAACTATACTAGTAGTATTCAAAACCTCTTGTTACAATAGTTTTTCTAAGGCCTTGCTGAGTGTCCATAAGAAAATATTTCATATACGAATTAAGTGCATTTCGTTATGGTGTTTATTACACCTTTGTTAGTTGTTGCTTTTGTTGTTAGTAAAAAAATTAATAGGAATAATAATAACATGGAGAATTTAGTGTCTACTTTCTCGGACAGCGCACCAAATATAGCTTATGAACGTTCACTTTACCGTGGATTTTTATATGCTGAGTGACAGTCACTTGTCACCATCAGACAAGCATCACTAATCTAATTTCTGGTTAAAATTAAATAATCGAAATAAAAAGGCACTCTTCAAAAAGCATTACGCCAGCTTCTAATAATCAATATCCGCATGCCACAACTTGTCACTAGGCCATTGCATTGATTGACGGCAATGTTAGCGGATTCATGGCACAAACACTTGAAATCATTTGGCTAGAACTGGATTTCGTGCTAGTCAGTAGGCAATTCATAAATTCAAAGTCGCAACCACAAACTCATTCACATATATCTTATTAGTTTGTAAAGCCCATTTGATGGCTGTCCAGACGATGTGTGCTCTTCTGCTGGAAGACACTCAGGCGGACTACAGGAACGTGTGCAGTTAGCTTTGCTGATGCTTAGCCGATTGATGCGCCTTCGAGCGAAGTGTTTCCAAAGAACGTTTATACATCACAAATGAAAGTTTTAATTTTCGCTTTTTTAACAAAAATATTTTTTTACCAGAAAAGTAGACGGATAGGTCTCTTTAGTACAAAGTTAAACGATGTAAGCTTTACTTTTTTGAGACTATTTTGCAGCCTGAAGATATTGAACTTTTGAAAGAACTAATGAGACGATAATATTGGCTTTTCGTTTAACCGTAACACATTTGAGGAGAAGTCTTTAACTGTCGATTTCACATGTTAACCACGTTCCACTTTTTGGTTTATTAGAGAGAGAATTTTAATCCACAACCTTTTTCATTTATTTGAATTAATCTTTTGTGAAATGCTGCGACTATTAATTTGACCAAGGTTGTACATAAGAAAACTAGATAGTCGACCGATTTGACAATATATTCCCACTTGTTTGGAATGGATTTTAATATTTTTCTCCAATAAATATGTATGACACTTTTAAGAAATTTTGGGAAGCTACGAAGTCCGCACTATACTTAACCGATGGTAAAATAAAGGCTGAATGTTTTTTCCAAATGTTAATAATTTAAGTAAATAATTCTATACCAGTTTGGTAAATTTATTTTGGTGTCAAACTTAAAAGAATATCGATATAGATCCAGACTAATCATTCGAAATGTCCCAGAATTTATTTTAACTCGTTTCAAAGTAATAATTAATGTATGAAAAGTAAACGTTGCCTACATCCCTGAATATTTTAGCAAAGTCACGAATCGGAAAAATTGAAACTAGTACATTAAATGTAGGAAATGTAATTTAATTTTTTAAAATTTTTGCCTTAGGCCTTCTATGATGACAAAGACATATTCTTGTATTTAAAATTATAATAATTAAATCATTAAAAGCAAACGTCGTCTATATTACGACATAGATTAGCAAAGTCACACACCCAAAAGTAGGGAAATGATATATCTATGCTCTACTAAGCCTTCTTCTAAATATATATTATTTAACATAAAATATTTTGTATCGAATCATTCACACCTGTGTCGGAATAACGAGCTTAACCAAACACCAATTTCCATATACAAAAATAATCACTGAATCAAGTGCTTGAAGTTATGTAAAGTATAAGATGTTTATATTAAAATTTTAGCACCTCAATAACACTTAAATTAACACCACAAGCAAAATAGACAGGAAAATATTATGAAAACTAAAGCTACATACTGAAACGTCGATATAAAATAGCAGAAACTTAGAGAGTGGAAAGCAAAAGCGATATGAATGGCTATAGGCAAATATAAGCAATTCTGCGCAAACATACGTGGGTAAGGACAGCTCTATGTGGCAGTCTAAAGATCGCTTTGAGCAAGCAAAATCAAAACTAAGTGTAATAAATGTTGGTTACACCATTAAATGAGCGCACTACTCATGGTACAAGCATAAGTCTAATATCGGTATATATATCAATATAAAGAATATTTATATATATGTAAGTATATACGGCTATTTTTTGTGAACGCCCGTGAAGCAGTCAGGACCGTCGACAGGCCAAGTAGCGCTTTACAAACCACTTCAGCTAACTCCGAGCAAAAAGCAAGAGCTATAATTACTGATAAGCAGTCGTGAATTCAACTTCTGAGCATAGTTCTAACTAAGATTTCCTTTTAATATATTTTTTGTTTTTGTTCTTTCGATGTTTGTTACAGCACTAACAGAGCTGTTTTCATGTTCATATTCTTCACATTGCAACATGCATTCACAGTTTAAGCCATAAAGATTATGATTTCGTGTTGAGACAGTCATGTTGCACTACCTAGCTGCCACTGCCTGCTGGCCACTGAGCTTTTGGATATTGCATGTTTCGTAGCGCGCCTTATGGTCGATCGGCTTGTTACATTTCCAAGTAATTCGATAAGGCGCTTGAAGAACAACCATGAATCCAGGAGACTCCTGCGCGTGCACTTTATTCCATTTTAGTTTATGCTTAGTGTTAGTGCAATATGAGTATGTTATGCGCATTAGTCTGTTGGCATTTCCATTTGCCACACTTAGGCGTTGATGTGCTTCCGTGCTGTGCCCCCCATTCTCATAATATTTGATGTTAACTCGAACTAATTTTTCACATCCGACCACTATAGCATATAGCATTCATACAAACTGACCAAAATCAAGTTATTGTATGAAAACTTTTTTATTTGTGATGGGTATTCTAACTTCGGTGCAACCGAAGTTAATAATTTTTCTTGTTTTTTTTATAATCGCTTCCACTTGTTTGCCATTTTTAAGATAAAACCTTTTGAAGGGGAAAATGTGGACATTAAAACTAAAAATTTATTGAAGTTTCACCAACGAAAATATTTTTAAAACGATTTATGGGAAGAAATGACCCGATTTTACTTATCTTTGTCAAAAGTGCACGAAAAGATTCACTCTGAATTGCATTTATATATCTCACTCTTTTACCGATATTTTCGGTGAAAAGTCATCCACATGCACTTGACTTGAAAGTCCGATAATTTTAGACTTGCGTAACTAAAAATATCTTCATTAGTACTTGTTTTAGATGCTGTAAATAGGAATTAAAAATTGTGATATATGAAAAGTAGACGAGGTTGCAGTCAGTTTTCGCCTGATTTGCACAACAACTTATAGTTTTGTTTTTGTAAATAGTAGTCTGGCTTAAGTATAGCCATTTCTATTTCCTCGATTAACAACATTTTATTGGCGTGACAATGGTATACGAGCAGTAATATACTTTACATAACGTATAAGTTTCCGTCTAGGCAATTTTGCGAAAATTTTAAATTAATATCAAACATTTTTGTATTTGGAAAAAGCGATCCATTTGACGTCTCATTGGCTTCAACATCAATGATGACTATTATTATGAGCTAATTCATTTATTATGAAACATTTAAGATAATTTTATGACATTTATGCCCGGTTCGTCGCAACATCCGGTATATTTCCAACTACAATAAAATTATCTTGTGTTTCCCTGATCAAGTTATCTTCTGAATGTCATAAACCCCTCTTTTCATTTTAGTGTTTAAATGAGTATTAAATTACTTCGAAGAATCAAACAAATATTTGTTACAATCCTCGCCTACCAACTGTCAATATTTAACCTCGATACGGTATCGCAAGCAGCCACTAGACGCAAAATCGCACACAGTAGTTCATTGACCTCCAGCCACCAGTCACCGAATAGCACCCGTAGCTTCTAGCGCTTTTCCAAATCTAGCTAATGCTATTAGTTATCTGCACATGCGCACATTGCATTCCTTAGGCAACCGCATTCAACGCTTCCGCAATGTCAATCCTCATGTCGATAATTCACGCTGCAAGCGCAATGTCTTCCAGCGCTCAGCTTCTATTCTGCGGCGACAAGAATGCGTGCATATTGCGACCAAACGTGCCGGCGCTCGGGTGCTTTGTATTTGTTCTACTTCAGACACATACTCACTCGAGCAACAGCAACCAGCTTAAGAATCTAATGTGGCTAAACACTTATATTATCAGCGGCCTAGGCAGCTGCACGGTGTGTGCAGAATGCATGAAGTGTGTGCGTGTTTGTAAGTGTCAGCGTGTTGTAGTAGCGTTTGGCGTTGGTGCGCATACGCATAACCTGTATAATTTCATGTGCAACGCTTTTGCGTTTCAGATGGTCGTCTAAACGTCTAATCCTTTGGAATTTATTGTTCCACCGCATTACTGACAACGTCAAGGTGCACAGCGATTTATTATACAGATCTTAGTTTATTAGCGTTCGATGTGAGTCGACGCACGTGTCCGCGTGGGCATTAAATGTGTTGAGGCATAAGTATTAATATGAATTCATATACAGACTTACTTACCATATATGTATGCTTTGTTTATAGGTGCTAATATATGTATGTACTTACGATGCGACCTCCAAACTTAGTTCCAGCCTGCAGACTGCCTTCTGGCCACAAGGTGTAGTATTCGGAAAATGAGCTACTTTCACATATGTGCGATTGATCAGAATTTTCTTCGCCCTCAGGATGACTTGTTGATTCATATTGACAGGAAAAGTATTTTTGAACTTATCTTAAGTCGTTCACTATTTTCAACAAAATCTTATTTCACATCAGAAGGAAATACATTTCATTTAAAACTTTTCTTTGGCTCTTAGGCTTTCGGTATGTGAGTAGTAGGATCACTGTTGCACAAAATCTAGCTTTTATATAAACCGTCGGCTAAGATAAGCTTAATACCTAAGTATTAAATCAACTTGTTTATTAACGAAAATCATAAAATGTCTATCATTTGTACTAATATTTATATAATTTAACTTATATATAATACTTGAAAAAAACTTTAGATATATATTTAACTTAAAAATTATGTAATGCAGAAAGAACCAAGCAAAATGTTTATTTAAAGTTCAGTGCACAGAGTATGAAAGAAAAAGCTTATAAAAAAGGTGAAAGCTTATGGAAAGTGTAATCTCTCTGACTTCAATAGAAAGCAAAATCTAAACTGAAACTGAAATCGGATGGAATAGTATAGGTCTGTATAAAGGTGAAAGCCCTTCAATTCAGGCGGAAGCCCTATATAAGAGATACGAAAGGTGTTCAAAAAATAATAAGTATTTTAATTGTTTTTTAAATATTAAGTCATTTGTTTTAATTAATGTTGTTGATTTCAAAATACCTCCTTTCGATAATATGTATTGATAAAAAAGTGAAAGATCTTCAATTTAGGTGAAAGCTCTCTACAAACTCTCAAAAATTGAGTTAAGTAATTTTCAATGAAAAAAATGCATAAATAAAGATCTTAATATATATAATAATTTCACCTAAACGTTGGAAGTATTTCTAAAAGCACTCGTCTCTTTGTAAACGACAAAGAAACATTACGCGCCAAAAAAAATTAGCAAAATTTGGGATAAAATATATTTTTATATCAAATGCGTAACATTTTGACATCCCACGACAGCTACATCTATATCTGCATATACAGATAATTTGCCTCGCCTCGTCTAATGAGCGGCAAACACAAAGGGTTGTAAACCAAAGAGATGTTACCGCGCTGATTTGTTTAAAACCACAAAAAAACAACAATATAAGCGAGTTCATAGCGGATGAACAACAAAAGTTGCACGCTGACATCGGGATGTAAGATTGTGACGCTTGTGGCAGATTGCGAGCCCAGATATACCAACGAACAATTAGCCCTTGCGTTCGTGCCAGTGCAGTTTTTCACTTTACAAAAGAACTCGCACAAACATAAAGAAATAAAAATTGCAATGTGTTGCCAAAAATAGTGAAAATGAAGGAAGAATCCGCTGACATGACATGTAACCTCAACTAGTGTATGCTTAGCTGAGTTATTATCATTCCGCTTTCTTTTCAGCCCCTCTACTCTCCAGCATTCACTTCTGAAGTCAGAGTGTACTCTCAGCTTGGCGCGTCTTTAAAAGTCCCTTAAAAATTATGACTCAATTAAATTTATTTAAGTTGCTTAGCTTTCAATTGGACAAGAAAGTAATCGCTGTGCAGCGCGCATGATTATATGGCTGGTTCGCTTACTATAGAGCTGCATGTATGTGTGGTATGTATGTCTGCATGCATTGTAGAAAATTAATGCCTTCGCCTTCTTGTCGCGGCGGAAAGTGTTAATTTCAGTTTATGGTCATTTGACTAAGCTCTATCGGCTTTCTTATGGCGAGCAAGCAGTGACTGACAGTGCCAAGAAATTCTTCAGATTCTTAAATTTCAACAATTTCACAAACTGAGGTGAAAATGCCAACGCGCCATTTTCGGTGCGTTTAGGTGTTGCTTAGGAATTCGTTTTGTTTTAACATACAAAGTTTCATACAAAGTCTCTTTTTTTGTAGCAAGGCTATCAGCACGATGATTAATGATTGCCGGATTAGGTGCTTTCGGTATTTCGAAGTTGCATTTTTGTCTTGTTGTTACGCATTATATTAATTAATTAATGAAAAACAATGAAATAATGGTGTGTAGAGTAACACAGTATTTCTATAAAAGTACTACAAATTTAATAATATTAGTAATAATCATAATTCTAAAATTTTAAATTGAAAAGTCTCCAGTTTGTCGCAATATGGTTTTAAGAGTTTCAGAAATAAAAATGAACTTACAATCCTAGATGGCCATTTCGAGATTTCCGTATAGATATTCTTGTTATATATGGCAACCCTGTGACAAAGTTTCGAATCATAACGGGATTTCTTGGATAAAAGTGTTAATTAAAATTCTTTAGGTGTATATGATAAATCTATCATAGATAATATT
Organism: Bactrocera oleae; assembly: GCF_001188975.3. Taxonomy (NCBI): domain Eukaryota; kingdom Metazoa; phylum Arthropoda; class Insecta; order Diptera; family Tephritidae; genus Bactrocera; species Bactrocera oleae. The sequence continues at coordinate 18,154 of NW_021662565.1, forward strand.
TATAACACATAGTGTTAAGTGCTAAGTAATTAATTACTCTAAGAGGATGTGGTTTCGTAAAACAAAACAGAAACAAAGTAAACATTTCCAGAAGCAGTGAAAGCTCTTTAAAACGTGAAAGCTTGCCAATTCACGCTACAGATTTAAATGATAGAGAAAAATTTTCAAAAAAGTATTCGAACCTTTTATCAGGTGAAAGCTCACGAATGTTTCCGAATGGAGAAGAAACTTTGTTTACATATCTGCTCGCTTGCTTTATCTCAGTCGTTAAGAAATAGGACTATTAGGTCAGTCAAATTCTATGTAATGGACCAATAAAGTAATAAGTTTAGTATTGATTTTAGGGCTCATTTTGAATTGAAGGGGCCTTCAATTTTGATTCAAAATTACATAAATTGGTTGCAGTTTAAATTAAATATCATACAGATACCTTATACTTTTATCATTATTCTTATACAATGATTAACTTACTTATTTATGTAATACGAATACAAGACAATATTCCGCCATTGGAAGAGGGGTCAACAGCTGTGGAATCCTTTTCAGTGAGGCAAAGTATCAGGCTCTTCCATAGTGATAGTGAAGTAAATTCAAAATGTGTAAGAATATTTTAAATATTAATGCTTGTTACATAATATATAGTGGTATGGTATTTTGGTTTGCAAATATCTTGTTTTCGAAAATTTCTAATAGTTTTTAAAAGAAAAGTTAGCATGTATGTTCGGTGGTGTAAGATATATAATTTCTATAAGAGTGGTTTCTTTTTTCTCTAATTCAATTAGAACCAATACTCGTATATTGATAGATTTTGTACTGTCAAAGGGATGTTTTGAAGTGTCGCTAATTTATCCAAGTGTTTTATAAGACAAAAACAAAATTATTTGGAGTGCAATTATTTAACTATTAGCCAAGAGTGATTGTTAGAGAGCCAGGATTTTCGAATACAAATATCGATTTCATGTTCGATGATCATGATGAGTAGGGTGGACCGAAAAAAATATTTTTTTTTTTTGCTTAGCCTGAGGGTAAAATCTGCAAATTATAAAAAAAAAAATTTTGGAAAAAAAACAAGAAAAGTTTTAACATCTAGAGGCGGGCCAGTTTTTTTTCGCTGCACCCTAATGATTAGTGCGAATTTTTATGAAGCCAGTGATAAAAAAATATCTACAATTTTTTCTTAAAATGAGCTCGTCTAATTTACATAATGTAGTAGTAATTAATATTTTTTATTTCCTAGCAGCAACTTAGAATCGTTTAGAGAATTTGCAAATTCAGCAGCGCCTGTAACTAAACGAAAGGCGAGCGTTCGTAACTCCAGAAGCAGCAAGTAAATTGTAAGCGATTTGTTTTAACTTGCCAAAGTAGTCAATGGGCATTTTTCTTAGCATACATTGATATAACATATACACATGCCATATATACACATACCAAATATACACACATAAATATACTTTTGTTGTTGTTTACTTTTTGTTTTTCCATTTTCAGTTCGTTTAAGCTTTTCATTTTACTTTTCTCTTTTATCCTTTTCGCAGTTTATTACAATTTGTGGCACATTTGCGTTAAACTACTGATAAGAATTAAGTGTTAAGCACGTATGCACACACATACAACAACAAACACACACACATATGCGAATACATTCAAGTACAAACGGAGCGCAAAACATGTGCGGATTTTGCACTCAAAACATGCAATGTTATTAATGCAAACGATCGTTTGAACCGTTAGTTTTTAATGCAACAATAAAATGCGAAACAGTAAAAAAATTCCGAAAGCGAATTGTGCGAACTACAAGAAATTTGCATAAGCCGCACACACTCATACAAATGCACTTGTGTCCATTCTTGTTGCTCGTTTCCCTGAAATGCAGATCGTTTTCGCGTTTAAGTCGCGTAACTGTTTACTACGAAAACAAATGTTCAAATAAGCAAAGCAATTTCCCATTTTTGTTTTCTCGGGCAAATTTGCACTTTAATTCCTTTGTTAGCAGCAGTTTTACGCTTATCTCTGGAAAATCGGTGTTAATTGCATTTTGCGTTGCTTCTGTTTTATTTTAGTGAGAAGATGCAAACCCTATAATATCACACGATTTTTATTTATTAAATTAATATGTTATCAATTCATTAAAGTTTTGTCTTAATTGATCAGCAGTGAATCTGGCAAATTCAAAAATGTTCTTAGAACTTTTTTACGATGCGTTAAGTTTCGTTAAGCCTTTAAAATTAGTATAATTTAGATCTGAAAGATTTAACTCAATGATTTAATTCCTTAAAAATAGTGTTAATGCAATACTTATGAGTGAGTGTCATAAATTTCGTGTTAGGTTAAAGTTTGGCTCCTCTATTTTTTAGTTTGGTACTAAAAGACATAAATGAAAGCTTCAACTTCTGTACCAAAGAATTTTTTGCTTTTCTCTACGCATGACATTAGTAACCGAGTATACATTGTTTGAAGTTCAAATAAATTTTTGTTTAGAGTTCTAGAGTAACAAAATTCAAAAATAGGTAGGTGGCGAAGAAATTTAGAATCTGCCATCATTATCGGCAAACTTCTTTTTGGTGTTACCTATTTATGACAAAATTCATACTTCCGTACGTGTTGTAAAATTGTTACGAACAATAACGCGCATCTCGCTTTTGACTACAATTTACGAATTTCCTCGATAAAGGTGTTCTCGTATGACCAAGCTATAAGCGCCAGAGTAAAAACTTATTGTTTTCGAGAGCAAAGCTTTGACGTCATTTTCGGTCCCTTATCATAACAAGTACAGCGCTCACCTTGTTTCCACTCTACAGTAACAAATATGGTTCAATACTTGTCGACGACACTCCGAATTGTTTTAGCGCTCGACTTGGCTTTCATCGAGCCGAGTGGAAAACCAGTTTTTCTAATACAAGTTGATTTTCAATAAAGAAAAAATAATTTAGTAAATTTTGAATGAAATAAACATGATTCTCGCAAAGCTCATTAGAAGTTTTTTTTTATTATATTTTCAAAAAGCTCTAAGTAATTAAGATTTTTTTACCACAGTAGACAAAGTTTTTTTCCATCCTCTTACAACTTTAACATCTTTTAATAGTTTCACATTTTTATAAGCAAAAACCTGCTACAATATATGTTGATCCTAGACATCAATACAATAGTTCTAGGAACTCTCCAAATCAGCACTCCTTCATTTTGAGACAATTCACCAGCATTAATTGGCGAGTGGCCACTTCTTCCCTTCTCCAGTCTTTTAAGCACCGATTTTCATAAAACTGTCACTCTGGCTATGAAATTCATATAAATTGTCGGTCACTTTATGAGCGCCTAGTTAAATCACATAAGGAGCAATCAGCGTTCCAACAATGCAGGCTGCATCTATACACTCGCATACTTTGGGTATGTTCCAATGAATGTTTTTTGTTCTCTGGTAGAGGTGGATGAGTGTGGTTCCCAGTACGCAGCAAGCAAATTATAAGTGAGCTCTTGTAATTACCAGCGGGAACATAAATTTTATCGTAATTATGGCAGCAGACTATGCTGAATTACATACTATACACTTTTGGTGGAGCTAGGCAGACGCCAATAAATGTCTTTAGGGAATAAAGTAAATACTTATATTTACTAGAAACACTCATAAAAGTACAGGGTGCCAGGATGTAAATGGTTTTAGTTATATGTAGTTTACATTTATTATATCCATATGTATTTATATAGTAGTCAGGAGTGACTATGAGGATTTTTGTGGATTCGTTGTTCCTATGTAAGGGAGTGTTAATATAATCGAGAAGAAAATTAAGTTCTTTCCCAAAAATTTTAAACTCATAAAATTTTATATACTTAAAAAATATTTCAACAAAGTAAAAATTAAATTCTGAAAATCAAAGTTACTTTAATGCTTAAAACTACAATAGAGCACTATTTATGCACTATATATGCTTATGTGGTGATAACATTTTGAAAGGTACTGTATTTCAATCCAAGCTAAATCCGAGTATACTATATCATACCAATACCATATTTTTAATTCTTTACCTGTTGATTTGATTTATCAATTATTTGTTCACGATTTTTGCAAAAACTTATCTAAATAATAACTAAGGTTTTCTTAAGCTTAACGTGAAAGAAAAATTTTGGAATATTTTTCAAAGTAAAAACTGTGGAAAAACCTTTGACATACGCGAAGTCACACAATTACACCTAACCATCATTTTGTATATTAGATCTAACTATAAATATAATAAAGCCATCCAAAAATATTTTAAAATTGTTCCTTTTTTTCGTTGAAAAAATATTGAAATATTTTTTAAAATTGTAACCTATGGCTCCACGGGAGGCAAATGGTCACATTGAGACTCCTATGCTAGCCTCTGGATTTGACTTCAACTTTATTGGACTTTAGATATTTTGATCTCCAAATCTCTTTTCCAGATTGGAGCGGTTGGCCTTTCCGTCGGCTGCACCTGCGACAGCGAATATTGCCATACCAAAGAAATACATATGATTTTTTGGTTTGAAATTAAATAGTTCCTATGTATTTTAATATAAGCGGAAAGCTGAAATTAAACTTATTTTTAGGTTTATTCGGAAAAATTATAGAGTCCCTCTAATCTCTAAAATTTTTTAGTTTTTTAAATTATTTTCTGGTATACACATATATGTGTATATATAAATGGCAGTTAATAAATATGAAGAACTTCAAAATATTCGTCAAAATTATTTTTATTTATCGAATTTTAATAATTCGTTATACCTATATTCCAAGCAATACCCAAACGTAAGTATACTTCCTTAATTTTAATGAATTCTTCAACTAGAAATCGCTTTTTGTGCCCCACTTAGTTATGCTAAGCAGTTTAATTGCATTTGAATTTATTGCTTCAATACTTGGCTTTTGTGCTGGAAATTGCAGCCTAGCACGAAATTGTGTTTTCGAAATCTAGAGTGCGGGGCGTATTCACACCCCGCCACAGCGCCATTTGGAAGTATTCATTACGTATGCAAATTTATCGATTTTAACGCCAGCACAGAGAAGCATGGTCAGTTACTAATTTCCAACTTTGTTTTCCTTCCGTTATAGCAATTCACTTTGCAGTTTTATTTTATTGCTGTAGTTTGCTTACATGCAACTCTGCTCTGTTTTGGAGCTTTTATTGGATTTTGTTGCACTTAAGAAACAATCAAGTCCATTTTCATTTGAGCGAAACCTATATACTTGTATACCGTTATATTTGTGTATGTTTATGTATATATGAATGCTCTACAAATGCATGCGGGAGTTCATGACACCTTATGTTTCTACGATTACTGGAAGGTAGTTAATGACTGACAATTTGTTGTCCTTGAACTGGTTTTCGTACTTGCAACGATTTGATTTTACATGTATATGTTTTAAGTTTCAGTGTATGTGAACACTAAGTCAAAGTAGCTCTATTGCTTTCAGAATTGATAATCCAATTCGAAATCAAAAACGCTCGAAAGCACTGAATAAATTATTCATTCACTACATCAGGTACTACATTCACATATGAGAAGACTTTGAAAAATTACTGAAACTGTTACCAAAAAAGCTAAGGGATGTGCTACTTTTACTCTCATTTTCTTGACAGTGAATAATTTTACATTCACTAACCAACCTAACCGAGGAAATTGTTCGTCAGCAAAATGGCAGGACCATTTGAAAAAAACGCTGATTTGTCGAACACGTCAGAAGTAGGATTCAAAATGAATTGTTTTTTTAATTAATAAAAATGTTCCGTTATAATTTTGATAATTTCTTATTTTTTTAATTTTAAAGCAGGACACGTCCTGAATTACTTCCCTCGGAAGTAATGCTATTAAGATTACGAAAATTACAGAAATCCTTTACAGATTTAAAATAAGTTAGTGCATGCAAAGTTCGAACTACAACTCTAAGCTTAATTAATTGAAGAGTACTTTCCAAGAGTATATTCTTGCTTTAGTAACCAGGACGAGCGCTACAATTAACATTAGACAATTAAAAAGTTGGAGTTAAAACCACCATAATTTAAACAGTTACTGTTTCCACTGTTTAAGATATATACTATTATGAGCACGCAAAAAAAACAAAAGTCACCAATTTGCTACAGTTGTTCCCTTACTAGAAAATAAACAATAGTCCGTGCAATGATCTACGGTCGCAAAAATATCAAAAACTGAAAAATGTAGTTTTAATAAAAATGCATTTAAAGATACATTTGCACCATTTTAGAAGAATGTACCTGTTATTTTTAAAGGTATGGACTATTAAAATATGAAGAGTATTGGTTTTTTTAAATTTATTCTTCTGTTCCTTGATCTCAAACCATTGAAATTCGAATATATTTAGCAGTCAATAACTCTACGTTGATTAGTCTGAGAATACAGTGAATATAGAAAAAATTAGTTGAATAGGCTGGAACTAAAAACATACACTAGCCACATTTGAAGAAATTTATTGTGGGCATTCTGAGGCCGATTTACCTTAAGACTTTTAATAAATATATTTTTGTAAGCACACAAAAAGTTATATACGCATGCAGTCATATTCGCGTACCAGTACTGCAGAAGAAATCGTCACCGTAAATGAACAAACACTAATCAACACAGAAAAGTCACTGCTTAAAAACAATCAAAGGGAGAAATTTTGTATATGGCAAGCGAAGCTCATATGATTCTTACGTTTACCAGCAATTCTTTAGCAGCGAAATGCCTAGTCATGCTTCCGAATTGCCTGAGCGCTACAACCGGCTATCCACCGCTTTTATAGCCGCGCTGGTGGCATGTTAATTCACTTGATAAAGTGTGTGAAAAGCAATTCTTCGCGAATTCTATTGTTCATAACATTAGCTACGGTTGCTTCTTTTATATTGCTATTGCTGATTGCACCGTTGTTGTAATTGTTTTGTAAGAGTTTTTATTGACGCACGCATGTGGCTCAAAGGTATCAACGTGAGGAGTGTGTTTTGTTGCTTGTATTTGTGTACGATTGACGGCTTTAGCACTTCTTGTGCTTTAGGCGGCTTTTCATATTAATTTGCATAGAATTGCCATCATAAAAGCAGCTGTGAAAATTCCTACACTCTCTCGAAGGAGCTCATTGTTTATATTTTAAGTGCATACATACATACAGAAAGAATTTTACACCTGAGTGGTTGCAGTTGAAATTTCATAGAAGATATTTAGCTTAATTTTTTAGCACAGGCGTTGCTAATTTGCTTTAAGTTGGCAAATGGGAAATTAATTAATTATTGAATCCGTTGATTTTTATTATCAAAATTATTTAAAGAATGCTAGATAGTTATTTACGTTAGTTCCATAAACAAACTTTTTTTATAAATGCAATAGGTATCTTATATGTTCTAAGTTTCCATAGTATAATAAAATGTATACTAAAGTCATACTTCTACATACACTATACTATATATATAAGTGGGGAAAAATATTCTCTGAATGTAACTTTGGAGAGTCAAATGAATACAATATTGATATCTGATCCTCTTCACACAGCTGATTACATTGTCATTAGAAATATTTCCATTTAATTTCATTAAGGGATTCACTTTAGTATTTATTTGTTAATATAAAAAATTGGTCAAGCAATAATTGAGCTATGAAATTTCTGATAAAACTGGCAGTATGTTCATATCGATAAACCGATTGACATGTCAAACTTAAGTATCAACTTTACCGTAAAATTTAATGCTTCTAAAGTTTTTCGTTAGAGAGTTATCCCATTTTAAGCCGGTGGACGTGGTTATTGTCCGACTTCACTCATACACAATACGTGATTAACTGTTTTTTTGGGCGTGGCAATAGTTCGATTTCGACCGTCTGCAAAGCCAGACTCCTTAGAGCTATACAAGTATATCTAGCTCTAATAGTTTTATGGATTACCAACAACCGTTAGGTTAACAAAAACTCTTATTAAATGGGTAACATAATGCGAGAGTAAAAAGATCCGTCTATTAGCAATTATTTAAAACTAAGACTTAAGGGGAGAAGTAATTAAAAAAACAAAATATTAATTTTATTTCTTCCGAAAATTTCATAAACAATTTTTTTTACGGAAGAAGGATTTTAGACGGGTCAGTGATGGGTTAAAAAATATTTTAAAAGAACCTCCGTTCTAACTATAGAAATATGGGACTTCATTCAAAAACATTTTTAACTCTTTTTTAACTATCTTGTCCAATTATACAATATTAACTTTTATTTTATTTGTAATTCGAATATCTAAACATTTTTTTTGTCAGGCTTTGGTTTAATATTAAATAATGGTGTTAAACTGTGACAGCGACATAATTGCGATTTACATTCTGGAAGCGAAAACAATAAACGTGAAATCTTTAGCTGTACTACTCTCGAGTTTATGCTGCTTCGGCTTAATGTGTAGCATTACCACAAAAGCTGTAAGGAAAAATAATCATATAAACATATATAATATATACGAGTTACATAGTGTTTCATCTCGGAAATAATCTTTTTGGGATTGGACACACTTGCCAGACGCGACAGCTGCGCATGCCTCACGACATTTATCTCTAGCAGAAAGGGCTTGCCATTGGGTTATTTGGCTTGCACCTGGAAGCTCGAATTTATTGTGTCTGTATTTGGTGGCAGATATATCTCCATTATCCGTGTCTAAGACATCTGTAAATTAAATTTGCATCTGCAGTAAAAAAAATCGTCAGCGATTTGCTTCTGCCAGCGAAATGTACGCAGCACATTGGCAACACGCGCGGCAGGATGCCTTAAATGAATAAAAAAGAGAGAGAGTGGAATAAGAGTATAGAATAATATCTCCAATGGAAATACTACTTCTAGGCGGAAATGATTAAAAGTGATTGTGACTTTTAAAATATTTTTCAATCCTAGCCGTATGACTTTTTGGGTATTACTTCTATTTCACTCCTTATATTCATACTTTACTGTTACAAATACTTATACTAAAGCTTGTTTTTAGTTTTAGGCAGATATCTTACAGTTTTACTTAAACTTAAACTTAAACTGAAACTTAAACATAAACTTCAATTTAAATTTAAACTTCAACTTAAACCTAAACTTAAACTTAAACTTAAACACATAACATGGACATAACGTTTCATAAACTCGTTTTTGTATTGTTTAATTTTTCTGCTAACATTCATTTGTTATGTGTACATGTGTATGTATATTAACCGCAAGTCTTAATATGAGCAAATGTATATTAATATAATTAAGGTTATTTGCATCTAAATCGACGTTCAAAAATCTATTTAGCCCACACCAAAATCAATTCTCAAGGCGAGTAATATATATTTATACGATGACTATAATTTTCTCAAAATCAGCATTTTTGCATATAAATTTAAATGGCAATGCTCATAAATGTTAAAAACTATCCTTTGCAGCTCTTCAACTCTGCCACAAGTGGCAAAGAAAGTAAGCAAAATATGGCCACCGAGCAAAAGCGTTCACCTTAAACCACACAAACATATTCAATGCTAATATCACTTGAAAGTCAATGAAAAAGTGCATGGCAGTGGCAGCGCAAAGAAAGGATTGGCACAACAAACACAACGCTTGCCACAAGACAATGCCACTTCACTCCGATGTGTTTATGTATATATGTATGTGTGGGTAAGTGTTCGCTTACCAGCAGCTTCTTTGCTTTTTCTCCACGAAAGTCAGGTCAATGCAAGAGAATGTTGAATTGCTTGTAAATACCATCGGTGACGCCCACTTCGACTTCTCGCCGCCGGCAATAAAGTTATATTATAATATTTCCAACAAACCTCTTAAGCCTTAGATTTTAGTATTTGTAATTATTGGCTGCCACTTCCAAAATTCAATAGTTCAATTCATGAACTGCAGTGTTTGCTGTTAACAATTTGTTAGCGAAATAGTTGATGTTAGTGAGAAGTGCGACGTTTAACTCTTCTGTTTACTGTGGAGACCACTCCTGGAGGCTCCCTGTCGCTTAAGTGTTTGGTATAAAACAAAATTTATATATTTTAATAAAATTATTTTACATTTTAATAGAGCAATATATATTTTATAACGTAAATTCATTTTCATTCATTTTATATGGTATACCAGCATTAAAGGGCCCACTTAAGCCCTTGTTGGCATTTTTTGCAACTCGCATAAATTATATCTTGCATATTTTAATGCTGGTTAAATTATGATGGCGTACTAAAAATCGCTGGTTTGTCAACATTCTTTCAATGGGCTGAGGCATGTTTGTGGCAAATAAAATATAATTATTTATGACTTATAAACAATAAAATAAACCAGATTATTCATATTTTTTTTTATTAAAATCAATAAAAAATTTTATTAAAACTGGTGGACGTAAAAATAATATTACACCATGCCACCCGGAAACGTCGTAGACCCTATAAAATGTATACATAAATGATCAGATTGATGAGCTGAGTTGATTTAGCCATATCCTTCCGTCTGTATATACGCGAACTAGTCTTTCAGTTTTTAAGCCATCGATCTGAAATTTTGGACCTGTCCTTTCCTCGCTAAGAAGCTGCTCATTTGTTGGAACGGCCGATATCGGACCACTATAGCATATAGCTGCCATGCAACCTGAACAATCGGAATCAAATACTTGTATGGGAAACTTTTTTATTTGACGTAATATCTTCTCGAAATTTGGCATGCGTTCTTTTCTAAGGCAACAATGTAATCTCCGAAGAAATTGTATAGATCGGATGACTATAGCATATAGCTGCCATATTAACTGAACGATCGGAGTAAAGAACTTATATGGAAAATTCATTTGACGAGGTATTATCACGAAATTACGCGTAATTTATTGTCTAAGGCAATAATGCAATCTCAGAAGAAATTGTTCAGATCAAATCACTATAACATATAGCTGCATTACAAATTAGACGATCGGAATAAAGTTATGTGAATGGTATTAGTTAACGTTTTTCTTGTTTTTAAAATAACATTTGGATGAATACAAAAAGTAATACAAACAAGGCTCCAAAACTAATCTTAAAATGAAAATTAGAGTTATTATATTCTATTTAACTACAACAAACGCAGTTGTTGTTGTCCAGTATTAACAATGTCAGCCAAAGCCACTTACACAATTACAAAGCTTCAAGAAAACAAGTTTAACCTATATAGGTATGTATGTACAAACACATATCTTCAATTAGCCACGCCAACGCCAACTAAATACCCCCACCATGAGAGTCCAGCAGCTATGCTCACTAGAACAACTGTATAAAATTGGCAGAAAGTTGAATAAATTAGAATTGAAATTTGCATTTTAATGCATGCAAGCAGATAAAATTGAGATAACAATAAACTTAGCCACCAGAGCCATAAATTTCAGTCTGAAGTAATTAAAGTTAAACTGACCGGACGATCTTATAGCGATATGAAAAATTATAAGCGGAGGTGTGAGAATGTTAGTAATTAAGTTTTTGCACTAGCTGAGCAAAGTTTTTAAAGAAAAAAAAAAAGAAAATCTATTAGTGTAATTTACTTATGTTCTACGGAAGGTATTAAATTAGAATGATGACGGAGAAGAAATCGATTAATTGTAGAAACGCAAAGTTGATTTGGTGTTAGTAAATGACTAGGCTATGTATATAGTGAGTTGTTTATTTATAGAGGATAACATAACAGGAATCTCACTTGGACAGCTTGTAACTGGTCCACTGCGGCACCCAAAACTCTTTTAAAATTGGTCATAAAGACGTTGATAAATAGATGAATCGCTTCGAGCCGATCACAAGTTTGATGAGGTGGCTATGCCTTCTGGTTCGGTGAAGGAATAACTGTCGAGATATTTTAACCTCAGTCTTGCAAAAGGTGAAAAATTAAGGAGAGAGCTTTTCACTTTTGTCCATACAAAAACCTCTATTGCGTCCAGATGAACTTTACTAAGAGCAAGTAGTTCAGTAGAACTTCTACTCTAGGCCAGAGAGATCTCGCAGTCGCCCAGAGGCTGGTCGTCAAACAACGCCTGCTAAACGCACGCGGGGACCATAGGATAGAATGTTGGCAATGCGGTTCTATTTCGTTCTCACTCCAATCTAAGCGGGATACGGGTGCCTCCTCACAACACTACTATTGTCGCTGTGGTGTCGAAATGAATGCTAATTGAAGCTGTATTTCGGAGCAGTAAGTTTACTGCTGCTTTAATAGCAGCCACGTTTTCCTGAAAGACCTGCAATAGTCCGGTGGCCTAATTCTAAGCTTGATGGAGAGCACTTAACAGAAGACTCCCACTCCAACCTTCCTTCCCAGCTTCGAACCATCCTTGAAAAAGCTCTCTGTGCCTCTTCTCCAGCGTCGGTATGTGAGCGTAGAAACAGCCACCAGAAGTAGCCTCTGCGACGTAGTGATCCATGTTTTCAGGGATGCAACAAAAGGAAGAGAGAATTTCAGCGTGACCCTGTTTGGACCCCAGGTGGGTATATGACCTTCTTCTCTGAACCTCAGAGCTATCTCACTACCTCACTAGACCTACTTGTGAAGTGTAGCCTTTTCTAGCGCCCTCCACCAGATGAATACAATTACATTGTGTCAACACCCTTTAAGGTCATCACAAGCGTAGGCACTCAGAGTCTTGACAATACTTCGCAAGCTTAGGGAAAGTTGTAGAATTAGGAGAAAATTGGATACTATATATTTTTGGTGTCTAAAATAAGGTTTGCTTTTCTTATTTGACTTATTTGAAATTAACTTAAGTATCTCGACATTCGGTTGATAGCATTCTTAAATAAATACAAAATTGCATAACATTATTTAACTTCACTTATCTTAATATATCATAACGTAACGTAACATAACTTAACTTAACATAGCGTAACAAAATAGAGCATACCTTAACTTAGCAAACCATGATGCAATATATACTTTACACAACATATTAAAATTAAATTAAACTAAGTGGAACCAAATACCCACACAATGAACGGTTCTTTAGAACCTTACCAGCTATTGGATAAATATCATAAACATATGTATTTAATTTTCGCACTTGTTGATGAATTGTATATTTTAAAATTAAACTTTTAATCGGTTTTTCATATGACTTCTCCTATCCGATGGCTAACTGCATTTTCCAGTTACAAACTATCAACAACTATCGACTTAGTAGTTTAGTTTTTAATTGACACATGTTGATAAGTATTTGCGTGCAAACTGTATGCCATGTCAAGATTAAAGCTGCTTTACTCTTATACGTATTCAAGAACCAGTAAAATAACTTGCAAGATAACTCACTTAATAGTACATAACTGCTTATTAATAAAGTTGTTGTTTAATTTTTTTTTTCATATGTGACTCTTTGAAAAATTTTTCAATCCCATTTAAGCCGAAAAGGAAATATTAGTGTGGTTTCAAGATATATTTTACATTAGTTAATTGATCTTATAAAATATTTTTTCTTGTTGTATGCTTAAGCAAAGTACTAAGCTAAGCAGTTCTCTTAACAGATCATCAACCATGTCTCAAATACTATACTCGTACAAGTCTTTTATACTTTAACTTAAACGTAAACTTAAACTTAATCTTAAACTTAAACTTAAACTTGAACTTTAACTTAGACTTAAACTTTAAAATGAAGTTAGATAGAGCGAGTACCTAACTGTTTATTGTAATCAACAAATTAAATATTCTTTCTCATTAATTTTTACGGACAGATGGGCATGACATAATTTTATTATTACCATATTATTATAACCTCTGCTTCAAGGCAGAGAAAAAGATACTTCGGAATATTCAATTGTCAATTATGTAACGGGAAGGTAAACCCAACTAATTAATAACAAAATTTTTTAATCAATTAAGTTTTAACTCAATTCACATTCTCGGGAAAATTTTTTCAAAATGATTTAAAATCAATCTTGACTGAAAATTTCCATAACGAATGGGAATGAGGATTAAGCCCTTAAGATTCAATTTTTCTTTATTTAGGTGAAAATTGGTATGTGTTTGTTTTCTCAAAGCTTTACAAATAATTCCCTCGCCTTAGGTAATCTTAAGTTGCTTGAACTCCATGTCACGTAAGCACATGTGTATATCTGTTATTTATAAAAAAAACCAGCTTAATAGTTTTGGCGAAGCATGTTTGTTGCGTGCCGCCAACAAAATGCACAGGCCCACCTACTTGGCTTAGCGCTTTTTGCGATAACGGAAAATTGTTTTTTCCTTTTCCATTAACTGTTTTTTTGTGACGCAGCCACATGAAATTAAGAAAAATAGTGAGCGATGATGAGCAGGCGTTGGAACCGCTAATGGCGCTGGCGCTGGCATTGTCCAACATGATAATAGCCAGGAAGTGGCGCGTTAAACGCCATCCGTCTGCCTGCTGCCAGGTGATGTAATTGAAGATGAAAAACAAGAGAGAAGGAAACATCGACTGCGATGACTGCTTTTGGGGGGGGGATTACGCATATGCAATGAGTATTAATCAGCTGCCACAGGTGGTCGCCGCAGTGAAAGTTAATACTCTTTTGATTACTTGGATTTCAGTTTTACTTTTTGTAGGCAACATAATGTTGTATAACTGAGCTTCGTTTGTTTATTTGTATAATAACTGTAAAATTGCTTATTGGTGCGAGGTGTAGGTGCGTTGACATTAACAGCACACGGGTAAGAGTTTTGAAAAATGCAGTTTTGTGTAAAAATTCAAAATAAATAACTGTGATGTGTCTACTTTCTTTTTTTAATAAACAAATAGGCTATGATTGTCGTAATGCAAGAGCTTGTTGATGATTAAAAAATTGCGTAAACTGGTGGAATACCATCTTCATACTACGACATTACAGCCACGCCGGCGTGTGGAAAATTTCAGAGCGATATCTCATAAACTGAGGGACTTGTTCGCGTATATATAGATAGACAGTGCACTTATATAAATATGGTAGTTCGTATGGTCTCCTACGTTTTTTTTCGGACGTTAAAAACTTCGTGGCAAACTTAATATACCCTGTTTAGGGCGTAAAAATTCACCATAAAATTGGTTTTGAAACTTTTAAATTCACCTCAATTAAAAATACTTCTACATAAACATAAAGGAAGTAATTTTATGAAAAAACAACTCCATACACATAAGCCAAGAATGCCCAAAGTAATATAAAAAACCTAGTAAATAGTTTAAAATATATTAAGGAAGAAAGAAGAAGACACAAAAAAGATATTTGGGCAAAAAATATTATTTTCGTCAAGAATATTTATTTTTATAAACCTGTAAATTTACTGACATGTTTTCTCTTAATGGATTGCTTGAATTTCCTGTACTTCTTCCTGAACAAAAAGAACAGTGTTAACCTATTTTGCAATAAATCAAAGCTTTAAAGTACAACAAACAACTAAACAAGCGAGGGTATGAAAGTTTTTTTCTAAAGTATATACGAATATCTCACATTTGCTCACACGTTCATGCAATATTTACAAACATACCCTCACACCTAGCTGGAGAGTGTCTACAAAGCCACCGAAAAGGCATTTCACACTCCTCTACAACAACAATGACATTTATCTCGTCTGCGTTGAGTAGCCAGAATGTTTTATTTCTATGATTGATAGCGTTTGTAGCCGCAAAGGCAGAATCTACAAGTGCTTTACGAAAGCTAGAAGAAATATACTTTTTAAAAAATATAAATTTAAAAAACTCCCAAAAAGACATAATAATTGGAAATAAAATAGTGTCTGCTTACTACAATGTAAATACCTTCCACCTGTAATAAACACATCGCGTCACAGTCAAATTCTGCCCCAAAGCAAATTCAAGGTGAACCCCAGTCAAGTTCAACTCAATACTACTGTCGGGTGTGTTGGTTGTGCCGCCAATTGTCAAAAGCAAACGAACTTGAGGCGAGACACAACTCAAAGTCAATTTGACTACAATTCACCGCAACTGATTGCCTTTGAAGCGGTAAAGCAGCCAGTGATCCTTACAAACACACACATTCAAGCATGTAGTTTCTATTTTCTGTATATGCAGTTAATGTATGTGTATGCACATAAATCATGCCAGCCTTGCACCTGTATGTGTGTGTTTTCGTATGTTGCGCGGCTTGCAAAAGAAATCAAAATCGCCACAGCATCTTCTAGGGTTCTTTGCTATTGAGCTGTTGGTTGTAGAAAGGAAATTGTTGTTGTAATAAAGATGAATGCTTTACATTAAGTGCATATCAGCTGGCAATTCATAATGCAGCCTGTAATTCATTACGCCAATTGACAGGCAATAATAAGCGGACATGCAAGTGAGCGAGGAACAGCGGGAAGCAACGGCGATGTGGTTAGGAAGTGGAAAGACGTCATTCAAGCTCAGCTTCGGTGCAACTTTACTATTGCATATTAAATAAATTATATTTGGTGTGATGTTATAATGAAACTCGATCAAAAAATATTAGCGATATAGATTTGAACCTATGAACCGTATAGTCGAATAATAAAAAAATAAAAAGAGTTCCATATATATTATATAAAATAAAATACATGAATACCAAATATAATCGATTTTTTCTGCTTGGAATATTGAACAAAGTAACTCATAAACTAAATCCACACAAATTGTCGATCACTACAAAACAAAGTTTTGAAAGCGAAGCTTTTGATCTATCGTATCAAATTTTTTCGTATTTACGTCACAATTTGCATTTGGTGTCTCACATTACAGCTATGTTGTTGCTGTTGCTTCTTCTGTATATGCGTGCTTAATCTACCCATTATCAAATATCGACAACAGCTGATTAATTTTTCTAATATCTGAGTGCGTCAACCCAAATTTTGAATTATATACCCCTCATCATCAAAACAACGAGTAGAAAATTTACCATTTGTTAACATATTTGCTACTCCTTATAACACAATATATAAAACAGTACAGACATCCTTGATATATCATAATCTTCGGAGCCGAAGAACTTTTCGACACTCTCCGACATTTGAAAATCCATATTAAAAACCAAAAACTCCAGCATTCAATATATGGACCGGCAGTAGTTGAAGAAAAAACACTCTTAATTGATCACGAAGCAGATTTTTAAGCAACACACTTAGTATTTGGTTAAAGTTATATTAGAAACCCTTAAAAATTAAATTTCAAGATTTCAATATTACAAACTTTTTACATCCCTTATTGTTGAGTTAAAGTATATGGTATACACGTAAGGAAAATTAATAAAATTTCCCCCAACAATATGACGTGCCACAAAGGCATGTTGCAATCTCATAACAAAACGACATTAGCTATCAAATAGAAATTCCCTACCGACCTCATTGCGAACTCACTACCCACTAAGGTATTTTGTTACAAATTTACTGACATCGAAACAGATACTGTGGCATTAGACGCCAGTAGCCAAAGAGGCAACGGTGCAGCCGCATTAGCCGCGGCTTTTGGGTAAAACCATCAGACACTTGCAAGTGCACCAAGCGGCAGCTTGTTACAAGATAATTTAAAGTTAAAAAGCACAAATAGAAAATGTTACAATTATCCTTTTTTGGCCAGCGACGCCGACTTGCGGGAGTAAAGCGCTTGTGCTGATAATGACGCCCGAAACGGCGAAGCGCCAGCGGCGAATAATATTAATTTTTATATGCTTTTTATGTATATACGTACGATGAATATATATGTATAAATATGTGTATGTAGCTCCTTTGTAAGTGGTGCCTATCAGCACCGGCGCAACGACTACTCAGGCGCGTATCTCCCACCAACAGCTCTACCTTGCAGATAAATTATTTCCAATTATAACAAAAACAGCGTTGCCCGCCCGCTCGAATGGCCGACAAACGGACAGACACACTCGGAGCTTTTGATATCTGTATGTGTGCAACAGTTTAATTCATATCTTTAAGTTAGTTGCTTAAATTTAGTTGAATGCGATTTGATTGCAAATTTTCGGCTACAGAAGTGTGCCGACTTTCGGTGGCGATGATACGATAACAAATTGCTCTATAATATCTGGATAAACGCTGAAATTTCCTAGTGTTTTTGTTGAAAGGTTGAAACTAATTTCGTTGTTATTGTTGTTGTTATTTGGTGTTGCACAAATTGCGGCTGTACAAATGACCAAAGAGGGAAATTGAAAGGGTTATTGGACCGTGAGTTATTGGACTGTGGCAAGAGGGTACTGAATGAGCTATTTTTGAAAAAAAAACCTAAAAAAAGTGGTCGAAAATCTTAGAGATTCTGGAAAGCTTGAAAACGATTCTCAAAAAAATTAACGTGACTCGCAATTAGTGATTCGGGAGATCGGTACTAATCGCTATTTTAACTTTGCTAACCAAACGCGGCCTAACTTGTTATCGCTTCTCTAAAACTAGTCGCTGCCCGTATCATTTATTTTCTTCACAGTAAGTTTCAAGTTTGGCTTCAAAAACCGAATGGAACCTAGTATTACCGTTTCAGACAAAGTGTAAAGCATAAAAATATTTTTAAACACTAACATCAGCCGATTTTGGTATTTTGTTTTTAGCCTTCGTTCGTTCTAAACTATAGGAGATGTCTTTCTTAGAAAAAATGAGCTACTGGCATCGGAGAAATATTGTTGTTATTCTTCTTGCTTCAGTTTTGCGTAATTTAATTGTACTAACAGAACATAACGTAACTTAAACTAACATAATATAACTAAATCTATTTGACATAAGCGACCCCACATAACCTCACCTTAGTTCTGCAGTAGCAAAATTTCGCGCTAAATAACACTGTCTTACTACATTTT
Source organism: Bactrocera oleae (assembly GCF_001188975.3). Taxonomy (NCBI): domain Eukaryota; kingdom Metazoa; phylum Arthropoda; class Insecta; order Diptera; family Tephritidae; genus Bactrocera; species Bactrocera oleae. The sequence continues at coordinate 36,837 of NW_021662565.1, forward strand.
GTATTTTTTGTTTTCTAACAATTTTTATTTACTACTTGTTTATTTGCTTCGCATTATTTCTCAAACAAAACAAAAAAGAGAAACGCCAACGGATTTCAATAACTATTTTGCTTGTCAATCAAATTAATCATTATGGTATAATTACTGCATTCATTTCAAAAAACGTGTCTCTGTGTATTGGATTTATTTAACCACCCATTTTTATCAGCATTAAACCGTTTTTTGTGCGAATGTACCAACATCGTTAGACAAGCGGACGCCAGTTACTCAAGCACACTCGTACTCATTTATTTAAGCGCTCTGATCATTTACTCTGACGCATTAAGCGGCGGAGACAATAAACCGGATTACCTATGTTGTCTTTGTTGCTTTTTTATGAATTCAAGCAAATTCATTGCGGCAAAACAAAGTTGATGCTGGTTTTTATTTATTATTATAATTGTTTGCATTAAATTAATCATTGGCTCACTATGCAATTATCTAATGTTGTCACAGTGCTTACATCAATGTAGGTACAGGTGTTGTTGAGTCATTGGATTAATTCGATAATAAAAATATGTATTATGCACATATGTGGTAACTGGCTTAGAAATAATACCAATCTTGTTCAGTTTGCTAAATATTTTTGAAAACTGTTAGGGTTTCGAGCTTAAGTTTTTAATCTAAGGACAAGGACTTTTCAAAGCATTTTGAGTGGTTTCGAAGAGAACTGATTAAAATGAATTTCAGAAAGACTTAAAGGTCTTTGGCACAAAAGCTCAAATATTAAAGTAACTTGTAATTTATGAATGGCTTTCAGGCCATACTGGTAAACGATAATATACTTTTATTACTGAACAAAAAGAAATATCTTAAACGGAGATCTTTGCTGAGCTTGTCTAAAAGATTTATAACCGCATAAGCCGATATAAATTCTTTGTGTGTAATTGTTCAGTTGATTTCGAAATCGGCATTGAACTCGTTAAGTGGCATTCAGATCGTTATATTTCGAACAGAAATAAACTAATGCATTTGTTTTATCGGTAGGCAGTGTACATATAGATCAATATCACAAATTTTTGAAAGATTTTTTTAATATCCACACATAATCTGTCCCGTTACTGGAACTGAAAGTTTTTGATTTAAAGTTTACTTTACGATAATTTGATGTATATCATAAATATTACTCACACTTTCAACTTAGATCGAGACAACATTAAGTAATTTAAAAACAAATTTAAGAGAAAATAGTCAAGTAAAAGTAGGCGGTATTAAGTCTGTAATTTTATAAAATTAAATTTTCTTAAATTTATAGAAATTCAGTTTATCATTCTGCCTACCTAATTTTACACTTCCGCTGTTTTTCATTAATATACCAGTACCACTTTTTCAGTTTCAAATCCGCATATCGCCTCCTAAAATAAGAAATAACGTAGTATTTTTCATAAGGTTTTAGCAGAAAAAAATCAATAAAAAAATAAAATGAAGAAAAAATTTAATTTAGGTAATAACTTAGTAAAATCTGAGCAGTTAAAAATTGTTTAAATACGTGTAATAAATATAGAGATTAGTTCATCATTTTTATATAGAAAAGATCGTGGAAAAGGACTGTATTCTTAATTTTAACGTATAAAAAAATATATTCATTAAGTTTCTATTAGACGATTTAAACATTTCTGGTGCTTGCTTGGTAGTTTTAATTCAAAAGCGATCACGCAATTTGAAGATATCTGATTGAAATTCTGTACCAAGTTCTGTTAAATAAAAAATTTAGCATTTGTCGGAAGCAGTCTAGTCGAGGAACTATCACGTAAAGTACTAACTCCAGCAATAAGACAACAGGATTAGAGATCTTCCATACGTCAGTTGAAAAATGTGGGACTTGTGGATCTGATTTTTATGAATGTAGATCATATTAGATGTATGTCTGGAATGTTATTATTAATTAAAAAAAAAAAAAATACTGCATTTTAATCAGTTGTTAAATTAAATAAGATTTTGGTTACAATATACTATATACACATATGGAATATTTTTTATCGAAAAAATGGTGCTACAATAATTAAGTTCGACAGAAAAATTTTATGTTCGAAAAAGTTCAACCATAACTGGAAGTTAAGTAACCAATTTCTATAAAAATTATTAATTATTTTAATATCACTAGTTGAATATAGCTTTATTCGAAAACTAATTACTGCATACACAATTCAATTTTGTTGCACTTTGCCAATCAACTAAGAGTTTAACAAATGAATTTCGCGTCAATATTTGTAGCAACTCAGCGCCATTTTGAATGCTTATACTCTACTCGCCATGAGCAACTGACGGCACTAAAATTTTATGAACAATCATCAGCAGCTATTCAACGCTATCCAGCGCAGCGTAGCACAGAGATAATTGCAATTTATAAGCAATCGCCGGAACGATAGGCAGTCGCAAGATTTGCTCTAGTTTCGGGCTAAATTTCAATAGCAAAACCTAAATTATGACCTAAGGCCACGTACAACAACCAAAGCGCACTTGTACATAATATTATAAAAATGGCATAAAAATAACAACTATTAGAAGTGAAGTTTGCGAATTTCATATTTGCTGCTTATAAATGGGCGTCGGGATTAGAGAAAATGCAGGTAAATGCGATTATAGGCTGCCAGACTGCGCACTTTCTTGCAACACCCATAAGTAAGTGAAATTTTCTTTTGGCGTGCATAAAAAGTAAAATAAAATCTATGAGAAAAAGTATTTTTCATGTAGTTCGCTTAGTCATTTAGCTTATGCGGTGTATCACAACAACAACAACGCAAGTGTTGTTACCGCGGATCGGCACTTTATTGCGCAGACAAAAGACGCGTGGCGCACAGCTTGGGGCAATTTTTTGAGTAGTGAGGGTGCTAATCAATAGCAATAACAATCGTTTGTTGGCATTTTAGCACGATTTTACTGTTGTATTTGACTTTTTTGTGAAACTTTTAATCATATCTGCATTTAGCTCTAACGAGTTCGTTGCTTGAGTCTTTTGTGGAATATATAATATATGCTATTTTGAAGGCAATTTTTGGGCCATTTAGTTTTAAGTTTTGTAAATATGTATAGGAATGTAAGCATAAAAAATATCAAAACTAAAATATATAAAATATTAGCCAATATTTGAATAATAAAAATATTAATCAACAGCAGCCTTTACACATAAATTTCCATTAAAAGTAAATTTTTAATACTTCACTTTCTTTAAACAACCTCATATTCTTTACTCGGGCTTGCCCATTTATGTGCCGCACGTCACCAGGGACTTGCACGCATTGTTGCTCCCAGCCAACACCATTTTTGAGCAACGCACAGAACTCGTGGTTGTCAAATGCAATTTTTATAATTGCCATGTCGCTTTTTATTATTTTCAGTAATAATTTGGTACACTACTACATACATTATATATACATATATGTGCAATTGGGGCGAATCGGCGTGTTTGAGATCTCAATCAAAAGTTACACAATTTGATTTAATTGATGCAATTCACTTAACAATATTTGAAAAATTTGGTAATATTTTAAATGCAATTTTTTTCTTCGTAATTACGCTGTGCATCCAAGAACAGGGATACATCCACTAAGTTATATAACTGTACAACTAAATTATATTACCATAAGATTTTTTTAGAGATTTTTTTAGTTGTTGATTTTGGTAGCTTTATCTCTTGTAAATGACTTATTGTTTTCAACAAATTATCATTTTAAAATCCCGAAACAACGTAATAACCATTTCGGGATCCCGACTTTTAAACTTAATTTCTTTACACATATATATGTATATCTATATAAATACTATATAAACATTAAAAATTATTTGATTCTTTTGATATGCAGTTAAAATTACTATAAATAATATTGCACTTAAAGAGTATGATGTCGAATTTTTTGTGATTGCATCATTGAAGTGTATTTATTTATTATTAAAATTTAGTTTCAAGAAACATATGAATTTTAATCAACAATATAAAAGTTAATTCCTATATGACATAAGTATTAAATATTTTTTGTAAATATATTTTCGGGATTCCGAAATTTCGTGACTAGCAAAAATTCATAATCGGTTAACCAGTTATTGATTCGAATATATTGGTTCCTTTATTTAAGTGATACTGAGGCAAATACACAACCGAGTTCACCTACATGGTTTCTTTATTCACAGATCCCGAAAACTAGTGACGATTTATTACCGTTCAACCATTTTTTTAATTTATTCAATCAAATTTCATTCATATAGTTTCGTTATTTCGGGATTCCAAAATTTCGGGATTTCCAATTGTTCCCGCGTTGATATGTTACTGCTAATTTCGATTTTTTTTGCATTTTTTTTAAATCAATTTTGACAACAGATAACTTACCATTTGCACAGTCTTTTTAAAAATTCAAAACAGCTGGAAAATTTTTATTTTGCAATTAAAGCGGACAACTGGAATCTAATATACCAGCATACATACATACATATAATTTTGCCACACATTTAAGCTCAGTGAGGTGCTTATTTCAATTATGGGTGCGTAATTTAAAACACTACATTAACATTTCCTACTCGCACCGCACATTAAACATACTCATAACTACAACAACAAATACCAACTATGGCGGAGGCACCTCAGCGGCACGGTCTAGAGGTTAGCCCACTCGATGCCAATCGTCAGCACACAAAGCGCAAATGCGTCCGCGCACCCGCTTCAGCGCCGCAGTCAAAGTCCACAAAGCACAAATATCACAACAGCAACAACAACTACAGCGCTAGTAGCTAAGCGCAATACTTGATTGCCGCAAATGCAAATTCGAATGCAACATGTGTATTGACAGCTGCGACGGCAACAACAACAACAGCAATTACAGTGGCACGTTGCCCACACTGCTATAAATATGTCTTTAAGCCGCAGCATCATGCCACGCCAAAATAGCAGCACATTTTGCACACGCTGTACTTCATTACACTTCCACCTCGGCAGCGCGGTCGCTGCTGCAGGTGCACAAACATTTCTTGTGTTCATCACATCCGAATGTTTGTAATTATTGATAGGCTGAAGCAGTGTTGAAAAGTGAAGAAAATTATTATTTTGTTTGGAACTGAAGAGTTTAAAGGTTGTAATGAATATGCAGAAAATTCTCTAGCGATGTTATAAAACTTTATGGTCCTCATCCTGAACAATTTTCACAGAGCAATTATACACACACTTTTCCGTTTATTACTTAAACAATTCACTCGTCTTTTTAGCCCATGAATTCATCGATGAAGCTACTTAAACGATATGGAGATTTTGAGAATATCTTAATGAGAAGTCTGGCAGTGAACACGGCCGCGTATTCAAAATTTCAAGTATATTAACTAACAGCTCGAGATAAGATGGGCGGAAACAAACTGCTGGAGTATAGGGGCCGCGACTTTTTTCACGGATGGGACAATGCTTGGAAGGAATGCTGGTGGAATTGTCTATTCTCGGGAGCCAACCATCAATATCAGCTTCAGGCCTCCTGAAGCTAATGTTTCGGCCGTCAACCAATCTCACTATCAACCGCCTATAATTACTACTGGATAGTTTAAGCCAGAACATAGTGGAATCAGAGGCAACTGCAAAGCTAGCCAGTTGACAAACAAGGGCACTTCAGTCGATCTCAGCTGTCCTCCTGTTGAGCGCATCCAGTTGCATAAGCTGCTTGGAGGAAAACGAGTTTGAAACATCTTAATACGTTCTTTTTGACTGCTGAACACAATTACTGGAGTTCTTCTTCTGCCTTCACAAAGGACTAATCATAATCAGTTCGACTGCGATCCTTTCTTGGAATCAGCCATATAACCTAACCTAACTTAAGTAATTCTGGATAGTTGTCTATATTTCCATTTTTCTCCCAGAACATTTCCTGTAAAATCTTGATATGAAATTTAATTTCGGAAAATATTGAAGGCTTTAAAAAATTCTGTGTAATAATAGACAGATCTAAAGTTTGTACAAACACTTCTGTAAGACAATATATGTATAAGTAACTCACTTTCTAACACTGGTATATCCATATGTCAGATGGGGCGACGTATGCCTCTATATTTCCATGTATCTTTAACCAATTGGTTTAGTTTGACTGTTTGTTACTTGTATATTTTATGATCTGTTGTCGTTGTTGTTTTTTGTGTTTTATAATATGCTTATTTTTACTTTGACTACCAGTTTCAACAGGTTTACGATTGCGGTTGGAAAAACTTTGCCACTTTATAATGTTTTTGTAATTGTTGTTGCTGCGTAAAATTGACATTTTCATTTATATTATTTTATAAGCTAGTATTTATATTTTATTTGGTAGAGTTGTTCATTAAGTTGTTTATCTACTTATTACTTTGCATTATGGCGGTACTTAACGCTAGAAATAATATTTTTGCATTAAAGTTTTAAAGCTGAAAGCCTATGCCTACTTTAACTGCATATACTCTGGATGGTCTTTTATACATTAGAAGTACGGTAACAGTTATCTTAAATTTTACATATAAAAGAAAAAAACATAATTTTTTTCAGATTTTTTTTTTAAATTTAATTTGTGGTCTTTGACCTGGCCCGCTTCTTACGTAGTACAAGCTACATATATTTTTGAACGAATCGGACTAAAAACGTAATATTTGTTTTCTTTCAAGAACCACCCTAACATATGCATACACTTATATAAATTCGGGAAAGTGCGCGTAACGCCGTGTATTTGCATCTTGTTCTGTCCGCTTGCCACTAAACGTCTTTCGCTGCCCGGGAACTACTTGTTACTCGCATCATGCTGCCTACCCAAAGCGCCCGCCTGTTTAATTATGTTTGCAAACGTATGTTCGCTGTCCGCATTTGAAGATAAATCGTTGCACCATTTGCACTTTTTATTTACATTTTTTGCTATTTTTTCTCCTGTTCCACCGCGGCACACAGCTTTTTGTTGTTATGGCAATCGCTTGTCAATATGATTAATTTCTTACTTGAGTCTATGGTGTTGAAATTTGTTTTCAAATGATTTTTTATTGGTCAATTTAACTGCAAATTTTATAAGAAAATATGTGGACACATACATACTTTTATATATTTGAGTATATGTATATTATTAGTACATATGTAAAAATTATTTTTATAAATATTCAAATTTGGTATGTCTGCGAACGATTTATGGTAGAGCAATTACAAGTAAATGTTTGTTTAAGAGGTGACAACGAGGTCAGTAAATATTGAGGTTTGAGAGTATTTTTTTGTAAAGACAGTTAAATAAAAGTTTGTTAAAAAAAATAGTTTAACTTGTCGTAAACTCTATGCTTAATTCAATAAAATGAATTCTTAGTTTCTTAAACATCCAATTTAACTCTACTTTTGTAGTTTAACAAATTAATGTAAGACTTGCCTAAACACCTCATTTTAAATTTACAGTTGTAATTTAATAACGAAACGTCAGAGTTTTCTAAAATTTGGATATTTGGAAGTTATGCACAAACATAAGCCCTTTAACGTTAGTTTATTAATACTTTTTCACTCCCTTTCTCTGCTCTACTTGTTTATTCTTAATAAATTAAAGTTTCAAGTACTTAACCACCCCAGTGAAAGCATATAAAATTCAGTTTTAAGCACGAAACCTTAAGAACGAGTGCAGCAAATTAAACGCAGATTAACAGAATTTGCCTTAAACTCAATTTTTCTGATATATACATGGATATATAGTCATGTTTTGACATACCTATATGTGAATGCGCGTCCAACTGCACTGAGAGTCTAAAAAACTAAACTTTATTTTTTAAAGGCCCCAATTACACTCAATATAAAAATCTTTAAACGCGAGTTTATGGCGGCAGCCTGAACGAAAATTAAAAGCATCTTGAACTTTATATAATATTAAAATTGAAATTTGATTGAAAAAAAAGCCTTAAAACTCGAGTATATAAAGGCATCCTGAACGCTACAAGAAATTTTTTTATTGCAATGCAATGCAATACTAAGGAAATCTTTACTATTAAGCAATTCTTTGGTAAGAATGCCTTCCTACGAAGCTTCATAAACTTATTTAACGTAATTTATTCAACCACCTTAGATCAAGTAGTGTAAGGGGACGTATGCATAAAGTAACTAAAATTAAATTTAAAATTTCTTCTAGAATAACATTACAACAAATATATACAAACATACACATATAATACATATAAAAGTACATGTTGCATTTTACTTAATCATTATAATAACTCTGAACTCAGCATAATCACGACTAGCTGCATGCCAAGGGGTAAACGTTGTCTTACATAAAAATTAAGTGTCACTAATACTTTTGCAAACATCACTCATTCTTCATAGCTCTTAAGATGCCACCTATGCTTTCTGAAGAAACTGCAACGCAACAACACATAAAACAACAAAAAATAAAAAACAATATTACTTTTCTAATATATTTACTTTCACCCATTATGAGCATCTTCTTCGTCATATACCAGGAGACAGTAAATGCTGAGAATATTTTGGCATGACTTCCTGCCATTAAGGTCGTTGCCTTCGTTACAGCTTCTATCTGTAGAGCTTTATAGTGCATATTGTCAGCGTTAGTGTTGGGTCTGCCATCAGCTTTGCCGACGCCGATGAAGTATTTGTTAAAACGAAGAGGAAAATAACTAGTAAAAATGAGTGAAGCTGGAAACAAAAAATAATAATTTGATTGGTGATTAATGGTGAGGCGAGACGTAAACTGAAAGGTTTGAGAGATTATATTTTACATACTTTAAATATATGGAAAATCCTTTTTAACATATATTATGTGTATATACAGTATAATATAACGACAATCAACATATTGGCGCATCAAAGAAAGATGAAGAACACTTTTCTTCCTTCTCGGATGTATTTACATCAAAAGAGTCAAATATATACACAATTCTATGTACGTTCTCATCAAATCTACAATAAATTTGATTATGTAAAGTCGCCATTCGTTAATCACGTAAGAAAAATATATGTTTGTATACAAAAAAAAAAGTAAACATCCATTTACTCGTAATGTTATACATATATGTACACATTTTTTTATCGCTAGCCAGTGACCAAAACTGGACTAGCATCTTACGGGTCATAAAGATTTTATATGTTTTTAATGACGTTTACAATTCGATTTAATGTTTTTAGTTATATAAAAATAATGTTTTTTTAAGTATTTTAAATTTCATAGATTTTAAAGTATGCCTATTAGTCAAGTATTTGAATTAGTTTATTTTAATTTTTTATAATATACAAAAAAGTTTTATCACACTGAGTTTGGAAAAAAAGTTTGAAGGAAGTTGTTAAAGTATTTTTCTTATCTTCGAATTTATGACAAACACATCGTCCAATAAAATAGTTCATAAGCTTCTTGAAAGAAAATACTTTGTATGAGTGTTGAATATATTGATTATATTATCTCATCTTATCCAATTTTACTCGGACTGGTCCATTCAAAATGCGCACGCAAACCCGATTAAAAAAAAATGTGTCTTCAATTGGTACAACCCTTTTTATATTCGTGTGAAATCCATCACTTGGCGTGTATTTTGTTTGTAAAGCAAAAAGTTGGTTATTATTACAGTGGAAAAAATTTAAATAACGACTGTGTAAACTCTTTTTTTTCAAATAGAATCAGGGATCCAGAATCGTGGAATATGGAACACAAGTCACAAGTATTTGAATATATACAATCAAGTCGTCGTGACGGCATCAGCTAATTAGTAGGGAATCTCAACATGTCTTGGATCTTTCCGATAATATTTTGCGTATGAAGCGAATCAATGCTAGATTCATACTAATAGATTTGAATCTCATATTTTGGTGGCGATTAAAATATTTGTATTATAATACGAGAACATGTACACTTCTTTTTTTGCCAGTGAATTGAAAACAATTGTTTTGGTACCATATAAAAAAGTAAAAAATAAGAATAAATATATTTTTACTGAAAAAATCAGTTGAATACCTTTAATAGTAAAAATTATTATATATCAATCATTCTTGAATTTACTTCTAGTTCACAATTTCCACTACGTCTTTTGGAAATCTCAATAAATTTTCGATTTTGCACGGTCCGCCGACTTAAGATTTGAACACATATTGGTCAATGGTTTCGTAGTCGCTTTCGATTTAGAGTAAAAAGAGTGAGAGACAGAAATTGATCCTGAAAACTGGTCTTTACTTAATTACATCTTAAATATTCTAGAGTTGGCAATGTGATGAATTTCAAATTGTTAAAATTAAAATATTATCTAAAAAATCACTTTTATTGCCAATAATATAATATTATTTGACTTACTGAATTTAAAACTTAAATCAAAGCATTTCAGATAACTTCAACTAACACAAACTAGTGCTGAAAGGTAAAATACTTTTTTTGTTCTGATTCCAAAAAAAAATTTTTTTTATTGTTCCTACTGTCTGCATTCGACCCCATCAGTTAAGTGCTTAATCAGTTAATCACTTTTGCTTCTGAAGTGCATAAATCCTTGACACCATTTGAATCAACACTAATTGAGTCATCAAATGCGATAGCTTTCTGGAAACTCAGCGGTATTAAACCCTACTCAAATATATCAAAACGTAAACCATACAAATTCCAAGAATGAAACAAACAGCAGCGCAATTCAGCGCATTTAATTAGACACCAAACGAACGGCGCATCGCAAATTGTGGCAATATTTATTTGGTAGAAGCAATAAACTCAGAAGGTAATGAAATAAACAAAGAGATAAAAGAAAAAGGATAAGCGCCTTGATTTTCTTGGGATTTATACAAAAGACAAACTTGCTAGTGACTAATGGTCGTATTTATTGATTTTATTTTCAGGTGCTTTCTTTAATGAATTTTGTTCTTCTTAAAAATTTGGAGTAGGTATATATAAAAAATACTCAATCTACTATTTAATCTTAATTTTTAAGTTCTAAAGTCTTCTTAAAAGCAAATAACTTCGTTTCCTTTCACTTCCCTTTTCAACTAATTTACCATTCGCGGAAACCAACCGAAAAGGAAGTCTCAAATTGCAAGTGAAAGCCTCAAAATTTTCTGCTGCGGTGGCCAAACAGAGCGCTTGTGCATCTAAAAGCGCTTACTGCGGTAATAAATATCGATAATAAAAATAATTATTACTTGCTCATTTCTCTTATCATATTTCAAAACTTTTCACTGCTCGAGGCTCTACTAAACCCAACTCCTTCTTTTTTATATCTACGCGTGAACAAATCCGACTACCAAACAAATCCGAACCAGTTGTCAAATAAGATTTTGGACAAAAATAAATTATAATTAAATCGAGATCCCACCGTTTTATTGATATCTGACCCCCATAAATATGGAGCTACTTTGGTAAGAAGAATTTAGTATACGCCTGACCATTTATCAACTGCACCTGTCTCTGGAATACCCGGTGCTCCACACTCATCGAATCTCATTTTTTAGACCCATTGTTGAATGAAGTTGACCAATTTTTTCAGAACTTATTCAGACTACTACTTTTACATTAACAGTTTGGTGGCATTTTATTCATCCAAACATATCAATTTGCAATTGCGGCACTTCTAATTAAGCTCCATACTACTTCAGAGTTTCACCAAGATTTATACCCAACAACACCATATAACATATTTGTGCAGTTCCACTCAAAAGTTCTCCTCATGATTTCGCACTCATTTTAAGCAAACATTAACTTTTTGCAATATGACTTCTAAGTTCAATTGCAAAATAGTGTTTTATATAAGCCCGAGAAGATTAAAAAGTATTTAACCATGTACTTTTTTCCCAACGATTTCTATTATTCTTGCATCTCGAACCAACTTGTGCCTGCAAAAACTCCAACTGCGGGAGCAAAATACCAGTTCGCTGAGGTAACTGTATGAAATTCCTGAAATGCTTGCGGATTAAAACTGCAAACACAATAGCCATCCCAGCAACAAACAGTTCTTTATGCTAATTAAGCAGAGAAAAGGCAGACGAGCTTGTGTAAGGAGAGACGCTCTAACCACGTCGCTGACACTGCCTCAGCCACAACAACAAAGTTGCACATCCAGCGTGTTAGCGAAATTAAAATGCCCGTGTAAATAGAAGGCAAGAAAGTGGCAACAACAACAATAACAGTCAGCAGCTGCGAACCACAAGCGTTGCTTCTTAACTACCGCCAAAGCACTTATACTATAATTAATTGGAGAAATTGGGTTCAGCGTAAGCGTTCCGCAGAAGAAAAGTAGAAAAATAGCGAAAGGTGTTCTTTAGACCATTTAGAGAAGTCAACAGCGATATCGTACTGAATCCAAACTGGCGCCAAAGTACTTAAGCTTAAGGAGACTTTTGCCACATGTTCATTGTTGGGATTAGAACTTATTTGAGCGTGGCAAATTTACTATTCCTTTCCCAAAATTGGCAAACTAAGTGGCCACCTTTTATCGTTGATTGTCGTAAAGCAAATACGTTCCACCTTTCTCTAAAGTGCTGTGAAATGGAAATTCGCTGAGCTGGGAAAAACTAACATTCTCAATCCTTTTATTTTATTTTTATGTTGAGTAATAGAAGTAAGCCACAAAAGGCATCAAAATAGCACTAAGATATTAATTTCCTTTATTATTTAGATTTATCTCAGACTGTATCTGGAAAGTTGCTGATAAAGTTGTTAGTCAATAATGGATATGCTTTAAAAAGATGTTTTTAAAAGAGTAACTTATACTTAGACTTTATAAGTGCACGTCATTATTTAGATAATAAGAATTTAATACTCTTTGTTATCAAACCATGTACTAATATTCATCTATCTTGTCCCCTATAGGCTCGTGTATTACATTACGTCCGTCCCATTCAAAATAATCGCACAAAAAGTCAGAAGATCTGATCTGAAGTAAATCTGGATATCCAAGTCTCCTCCTTTTGAGTTTTTGTCTCAAAAACAAAATAATCTGAATTACCACTTGACCATCTTAGACATTGGTCATTAAAATACTGATATATTTAACAATTAAGGCACCCTGTAATATAAGTTAACACTTTGATCAAATTAGATATATATTTTTAAAATACTTAAGATGAATGCGCTCTCAGGTTGGAAGGCTATACCGCGAAAAGAATAAACTCGCCTTAAGCTATTAGAAATTTCATAGAACAAGTAAATGATAAATTTAAACTTTCGAATGAGTTAAGCTTATGGCGATCTTTGTTCCTCACTGAGATAATTTAATAATAAAGATCATATTGCTTTTAGCCACAACTTGAGCCTTCGATAATCCTGAAAAAATATATTTAACAGTTATCGCTCTATAAAATTCTATACTCATAAAAGGAAAGCCTTCGTTCTGAGAACAATTCACACCAAAAGTACATAGCTGAAGTGTCTAGGTATATATTGTGTCCCGAGATAACTTTACCACAATACATTACCTATATGAGTTATTGTGTTCGGAGATAACTACTTGGCTAGGTTACACACTATACTATAATCTTCAGGAATTCTGTCAATATTATTCCCGCAAAAATTAAACTTTTCAATACTTATTTAGATAGAGAGCTATAATGCACTATTCTTACCATATTGTACCATATCTACATACACTTTTTTCATTAAGAAATTCGCTATCGCTTACTGTAAGATTTCGAATTAATTTCACTTTGAGTTGATTAACGGCATTCATTACAGTTTTGAAAACGAAACATTTAACCTGCATTTAAGTGGTTAAATATGTATGAGCTTGAAAATCACATTAGTTCTCGGATCTCAGCCAACACAAGTGCGCTGGCCGAAGTATGTTGTAAATGTGCTAGTGTATGTGTGTGCACCTCTTACGCCCATAACATGCAATGCAGCACCCAGCCGATTGCGTAGGTTGCGTTCGCTGGCTTTTCTGTAGTAAAATGCAATTCTCATTTTGTGCACCGACATAAATAAACTCTTGAGGTGGGAGAAATACCAAAAAGGTAGATATGGGGGGGTAAATTGTTGCACCCGTTTTGCATTTCACACAGATATGGACCTGAATGCAGCAGAAACCAGTTGGTCTATTGTTGTGTCGGTGGCTATGATGCGGGTGATAGTGGAGGTGGTGGTTATTGCTATATAATACCAGATATCAGGTTGCGTGTTGTTTCTTATAGACATGCAATCACATTTGATAAACAATAAAAGTACAAACAAAGCATTCATTTGAAAGCTGAAGAGCAACAATTGCAAGTCTTTGCACTACATGCATACATACTTAGTTATATGTATATACTTATTTGAGTAGGCCCATGTATTACATACACATAAAGTATGTACATATATAAATATGGGAACAGTGAAGGTGAATGTGAATGCTTCCTTATGTTATCCGTAAATGCTTCCTTCACACACAATTTTTCAAATGTATTTTACGAAAGACTCAATGCGAATGGTTAATACCTATTTGGAAGAACCTAAAAATTTACCATTAAAATTCGTCTAAATTGACGCTTTAACAAACTAAAATGATTAGTTTTGTTATCATCACAAATTTGTATCACTAAATGAAGCCAAATCCTTCTCAATTTGGACTTTCTTATGGATTGGAGGCCTATAATTGCCTCTCTTTCTACTAACTGGCCTCATTTTCAGAGTTGAAAAATTTTATCCACTCAGAAGACATGTCTTTTTTTAATGAAACGGATAATTTATATAGCCGGATTTAATCAATAAATGAACAAAAAATCTCAGCTGGACTTTCAGTAAGCTCAATGTGAGTACCGGAACATTCATTATTGTTCTCCACAAGAAAAAAGTCAGTCCAATCATTATAGAAGCTAAAAACGGTAGGGAGCGAAAAGCAGAAAATAGTATTTCTAAGGATTTCTGTGACAAGAACGTTTTCTCAGATTGGAAAGGTCTTTTAATCAAACTAATTGAAATCAGATACTAAAGAAACGGTTCTAAAATATTCGAATGGAAAAATTGGAAAGCTTATCTTTCACTTCAGACCTCATTTAGATTCGCAGGACGTTAAAAGCATGTTTTTACAGCGTGAAATGGAATTAACTCAGGATATATCACACAACAAAGTCTGACCGGTGTAATAATAACACAGAATTAATAATACGGATACCAATAATACACATTTATAAAACAAAGAGGTTGTGTTGGGGTTATGAGCAAAAAATTTAATTGAATAGCGCTTATCTTAAGTCGCAGAATATTCAGATACAACCCAAAAATCTTCCATATTATTATCTGATACTATTCTGTATCCAACTAACAAACTGAGCTTCGCATTTAGAAACAAGCAGGTATAAAAAACTGCACGTAGACCACATTGAAAGTGGGTCTCTTAGAAAAACATAAAACTCGGTTTGCATGTAAGTTCGAGTATCTTCCAAAGTAAAATTTGAGAAGTGGAAAATATTCTCCCTTAAGCTACTACGTAACTATTTTTTAAAAGCTTTTGTGTACGTAGAATTGTTGTTACAGCAACAGGCTGTCAGCTTCAAGCTAGAACTGAGTTTCTTTCTCTGTTTTCCCTTCTTATACCCAAGCAGAGATGTTGTAGAATCTTATAGCTGTCGGAATCAGAATTGAAATCGATAAAAAAAAATGTAGTAGGGGTCATAAATTCAGATATTGTTGGTTTGACAAAACAGAAGTTATATCGGTTATAAGAAACAAAGCAAGAGGATAAAATGCAAGTTAAGAAATTAATTTATATTACTGTTACGATACAATGTCTCTTCATTTCTATGTTGGAAAACATAAGATAAAACATAAAATGTCATAATTATTGAGTTTTGGAAAAGAATCCAGATATTTTAAGAGGATCTGATTTGAATATTGGTTTTGCGTATGTTATGTGGTTGTTGTTGCTGTTTAGTTTTCGTAAAAAAAATGCCGTCACTTGACACTTTCGGCTCATTTGTACAAGCCAATACAAACACACAATTCAAAGGAGCTGCAGCATGCACGTGCAACATGTGGTATGAAGAACTTAAAAAATTTAAAAAATATAAACTTTTATGAAAAGTTGATTGCTTGAAACGCAAATAAACTGCTGGCCGTTGTATGAGTGAGCTGCACACCAGCCGCAGTAGCAGAGTGTATGAAACAGTTAGAGCTAACAGAAAACACAACACTTTGCAATCACCCATCAACGTCAAGTGGCGACTGCAACTACCACAGTACGGTTGCAACAGTTGCTGTAGCACCACCGTTTACTGTTGCAGTGATGCCGCGCGGCAGCAGCAGTTGTTTGTTGGTGCAACAATGGCGGTCGTTTTGCCAATCACACCAATTCGGTTAACAGGCGCACTTTTTGCATTGTTTTTTATTTATTTATTAAAATGATTTTATTTAGTTTTTACTTATCTTATGTAGAAGTAAAAATATTATATTAGGGTGGTCCAAAGAGAAAATTTTTATCAGAATACACAATTTAGTTTTACATAAGTTTTAAAAATATTTAACTTTAGGCAATTACTCATAAAAATCATATAATCTGTTCGAACCTTGATTCGAACAAAATCAGGAGCAGAAAACAGTTTTCGGATAAAATTTACTTGAAAATTCCGTCAATTTTCGAAAATCTACTAAATTATTGATCTCTCATCACAATCGTTAGTTTTCCAGTTTACCCATTACTCTATTAGTTACTCTATTACTCAGTTTAATGTTGCTCTCTTGTTACACGTTCTCTTTCCAGAGTTGCACGCAGCAGTTTTACCTTTCACCATGACTACTGATTTGTTTTTACCATCTATGGCAATTCAGCTCCGTTCATTCATTTTTTCATTCGAAATTTGCTGTTTTTGTTTATTTTTCCTTCAAACATTTTCTTATTGAATTTATGGCAAATGTCAAGCCACTGACACGATGACGCCACTGTCCTTCGCATAATAATAATATAACGATCATTCAACCTGACCCTTCGCTTATGAAGTAGCGTGTTGCAAACTAGTCGCAATACTGATTTTTTTACCCCTTGGAGCTGTGCTTATACACATAACAATGATGCGGTATGGAGAGTAAAAAAATCTATATGAAGTTGAATGTGCACATTGAGTTATAGTTCTAAAGGACTAAATTCGAGTACAAATTAGCCCAGATATAATCAATGCTTGTACCTTTGTGATCTTGAAAATAATACAAACACTATTTACAGTTACTAATGAATCTTGTTACAAATAATAAAAAACTGCAGCAATTTATTCACAGCTCAACACCTGTTTACTAATTCTACAGCAAAATGAAAAAAACCGTCCAAACGCAAAACAACCACCCACTCAACAGTCTCCTTACTGCAGTCAACAAACCACACTTACACATATACGAGTATTCTGCGCTTAGTGCCACACCATTCCGTTTGGTGGCAACTTTAATTAAATTGCAAATATGAGCAAACGGAAAGTGGCACTTGCACCGCCTGCCACTCAAGACCGCAGAAGTTAGATCGCAAACACACATACATACACAAGAGAGTGCGCAAAGAGGCTGTCTATGCGTTGATTAGACTTTCCGCGCACTTTTTCTTCTTCGGTTTGGCTGCTTGTGGCTGCGACTGTCGGATATCTCCGCCAGCCAGCAGCCGTTGGCCATTCAATGTTGATGGCTCGAGCAGCGGGTGTCATGTAGAACATAAATCAAGTTGCTGAGCAGCAGCGAGCACAGCTAAATTTATACATACAAAGGCATTCAGCTTCGCAGAGTCACAGGGGGCGTTGTAAAACATGCGCATTGTGCAACCGACAATGTTGTTGAGGGTAACACTTGCCATCTGCGCCGGTGGGTGTTGAATAGCATGTAAAAAATGTCGCTTTGCACTTTGTTTATTTTTAGGATTATCTATTTTCAAGTTTTTTGCATACTGATTCGTTCGGGAGATTCCTCAAGCTTTATTATTTGCAATAGACGCTAAAATAGACCTTTGAAGAATTTTATAAAGACTTTTGGCTTTTCTTATTATTTTCGTTAAATATTGAGTTAAACTTGACCATTTTTTGCTGGTAAGTGATTCTCACATATTTCTCTTCCTTTGGTTTGAAGAAAATAGTAATTAGTTGTTCCTTGATAGTCCATTCATTTTAAATCATTTAATAATAAAAAGTCATTATCTCTTCTCTGGTATTTTAAAATAAAAATTAAGAAATTCAACTTTTATAAAACGAATATATGTATATTAACATGTTACATACAAACATTAGGATCGCTGTAAAATAGTTGGCGCACAGCAATTCACGCTGCCAACGCAAATCCATTCTGACTCTTGGAACACAATTGCAACCTTGCTGTGGAAGCAACACAACCAGGCGCGCCATAATAATAATGGATGCGATTTTACACCTTTAATTATATGGTTTCATTATCATCCATTCCCTTTGTAACGAAATTGGCAGTGAATTATATTCAGCCGATAGAAGGAAGCAACTCCAGCCGCCTGCCAGTCACGGCCACTGATGTGTTTATTATAAGCTGACGTGGTTGAGGCTTTAATACACTCTTGTTTCTGCTTCTGCCGGCAAATAATAAAAATCACCAAATTGCCGATATGTCGACTCGCCAAGTACGGTTTGTGGCTTATCTACAAGCCCTTAAATCCAGCGACGAAATTTTGAATTGTAATTTGCTTATTTAAGCAGCTTTA
Source organism: Bactrocera oleae (assembly GCF_001188975.3). Classification (NCBI taxonomy): domain Eukaryota; kingdom Metazoa; phylum Arthropoda; class Insecta; order Diptera; family Tephritidae; genus Bactrocera; species Bactrocera oleae. Next base: position 55,416 of record NW_021662565.1, read on the forward strand.
GATGTTGAGTGTGCCCTCTGGTTTTAGCGCGCTTTATAATTGTTTCATAGTTATAGGTTTGGTATTTATGTATAGAACGCTTGTGATCATATATAATACTTTTCATTATCAAGTGGCTTCGGGGAAATTTGCTTAAGAGTTGGTTTATTAAAAAGTACTTACCAACAACAAATAGAGTAGAAGAACAACTTTTAAACACCAGTTAATGATAAGTTTTACACAACAAGCATTAAACAGAAAGCTAAAACTAGACTTTGCCGTCAAACTTGAGTTCAACGTCATTCCAGGCGTCGGGTAATTATACTACCATAAACCATAAAAGCAGTCATCAAGCAAAAGTGCATATTAAAATCACTAACAGCACTTTGAATGCTGAAGTGCCACTCTTCCACGCACATCTTTATATGATGAATGAGCCCATTATTGCGTTCATAAATTCCACCATCCATCAAAAGGCGGTGTAATTAAATTCGCATTTGCTGCGAGGTTGACGATGCGTCAGTGGCATTGGCAGTGCAAGTAGCCAGGCAGGCCCCCTAAGCGTTTACGTTACTTTGAACTTTGTATGCAACTTTATTTTAGCATGTCACTTTTTCACTTTTATTGCAGTATTCACCTATCACCCTTGACAAGCCCAAACATTGCCTATCGTTTTTTTTTTTTTAGGAAGAATTCCACAAAACTCTTTCCATGCAATAAAACAATTTAGCTGTAGTGAAAAGGATTGTTCTTAGAGCACTTTATTGCAATGGTAAACTTTTCCTTCGTTTTCATTACTTGGTTGTGTTTTATACGATTATTAACTACAAAGTAAGGATTACTAAAGGAAACTACTACATGGGATGAATATTAACTTTTGAGTTTGACTTTTTTTAAATTCAAGTTTCAAAAACAGATATACATTATGTTTTCTCCTTCATACTTTTCCTGTATATATCAAAGCTTCGAGTTCATCCAAAATGTCTGCTAGATCTAGAAATTGAAGTTCGATGTTACCTACAATTAGGGCTGAAATAAATATTACTCATACTTAGCAAGGGTACTCACTATATTTAGCTAGCTATACTTTCTTTAAGGTATCGGTCTTCTGTGTACAACTAAGACAAAATTTAAAATACAAATTTGTGCTTCTCAATGAAAAGTATTTTGTTGCTATCATCTTATACTCTCTCTATATCGCAGATTATAATACTTTCAGGGTTTACTAAAAATAAGGGACTATAACATAAAAGATATCAACGTAATATTCTAGTATATTAGTCACAAAACTTTCCTTAATTTTTTTTGATATATCTACATAACTAGACGGTCTAAAGAATTCTGCTCTAAAAGCGATGGAGATTTTCATATCCAATCTAGCAGTAACCAAAGCGTATCTTGTGCTTTTCTCTAGAGAGGCCATTGCCTCAGATACCAGACAGTTCTTTTCTCCATCTAGTTACAACTAACTAAACGTCTACTGCCTTCATTTTAGAATTTTCAGACAAGTACTTACGCAAATGTGTGTGTGTGTATATACAGAAATTTATGTTTAAATGAATTGCAATAATAATTTATAATTCTTTCTTGTCGCTGTAACTGCCGCTACAAAAGCGCAAGTCTTCAATGCCTTTGATGACTTCATTCCGTGAAGCTTTCGGGCGCTCATACTTACCCGCCCATCAACTGCAGTAGCATCGGCAGCAACTATGATGAATTGCTGTTAACCTCCTTCAGGCGCACAGAGCGCAAGTCTTGCTTGCCGCTCGCCAATGTTAAATTATATACAATTGTAACAATGAGGATAAAGATTAATGTAGTTTACAGTTGCGGAATTGGACTGAAACTACGTCGGCTTGGAATTGCGTCGTTGAATGGCTCAACTTTGCTTGTGTTTACAGTAAATTTTTTTATTTATTTCTTTTAAATTCTAGCACTTGCAAGCCTTTTTTGTTTGATTGTTTTTTTGTTTGGCATTCTTAATGTTATTTAACAATTGCATTCACCCGTTAATTCTTGTTCAGTACAGTAATAAGTGGAAAGAAAGTAGTTATTTTCTACTAATTTTTTACAGCTACAGCATTTTTCACTCAACACTGACCGGCAAACAGCTTCAGCATGCATTCACTAGAAGCACTTTACTTCCGTATGGCGTCCAATAGTTAACTTAATTTTTTTTTGCTGCTTTTACGTTGCTTTTGCCTTGGCTTGTTTTTAAATCGGGCAAAAGCTGATGCTAACTTGTATATTATCATTTATATATGATACTTGTTATATTAGGCAGTATATGTATTGAATTTTAAAACATTGTAAAATAAAATTTTATTGGTAATCAAAATTAGATATACTTTTGGTAGTATTTTAAATATTATTGATTTCCGATATTAGCGCCAACAAAAGCACGATAAAGAAGCGAATTGCGCCTTTATTAGACTCTCAAAGAATTCGTTGATGCACTCAATATTATCTCTTACAAATAAATATTTACCATGAACTCAGTAACTACAGTATCGACACATTATTTCTACAACCGAGAATAAAAGATTTATCTGATCAAGCTGAATATACTTTTTGAAGCTGGCATCTCTTCGAAATTTTTGGCATACTTCGGAACCTGGAACGAACGCCATTATGTAAACATGACAACAGTGTTAAAGGACTTCTCTAAATTTCTTTACAGCTTTTGGAACTTAGTTACAGCTAAAAATATTCCAGACAAGATCTAATTAACTATACTATACCGATTGATTACACGGTTCTGTAAATCGGAAAACTCTTTGACCAAAAAATGAGCACATCTGTAAACCTAAAGTTTTAGTCCAGATCCGTTTCAGCATCATTTGAGAAGAAATGTTTTAGTGTTATTGATGGAAAATGTCAGCTCACTTATTCTTACTAAATAAAAATTTCGACTAGAAACCATTAATCCATCGAATTCATTAAACCATCAATTGAAAAAGAGTTTGCACTTATATATATCCAGCTTTCTCGTAATTAGTACGAATTTTATAAAATATTACTCTCTGTTACCATTGAAATACTCATAATTTATACATATTATTTTTGAACTGAAGCGAAACTATTGAAATAATGCAAAAAGCGAAAGTTCATAGAGGGAGCTTTTTGGACTTACCGAATACCTAAAATTTTATAAGAAATTTCGTCAAGTATGAAAGTAACTTTGGAATACTATCTGCAGAGGATTAAAGAAGTTTCAAAAAACGTTTTTTATAAATTTCTGCAATCGGACTTTAAGGCTGCCGTATCGAAGACACCAAATATTTCATAGCATAACGGGAATATACATAGTATAATATACAAAATAAATTAATAATATTAATGGTAGTTTATTTTTGTGTTCTTCGAAAAGCCATTTATAAACAGTTCTGACTTAAACATAAATAACTCTCAAAACTGTATACCTTGCAGAAAGAAAAAAGTTATTAATTTTTGTTTCTTGTAATAACGAGCATTCCACACCTATGAAATGTATATTATTTTTCGCTAATTCGAGTTTATTAACATACATACGTACACATATGATACACATACATATTTTATATGCACAAAAATTGCTGACAAGCATATGAAAAATTTGTGTCACAAGAAATATTTTTATAAAATACGCAATATATAAGTATATGTAAACATATATATTTTCAATCGCCACCAAAATCACTTAACACAATATACATGTGAGTTTTTAACTCAAGCTGCATTGCCAATCGTTGACATAATTAATTTCTGGTAATTTGATATCTAAGTTTTTTGATTTATTTCTCAAATTATTTATATGAAGACATATGAATTTATGTAGANCTAGTAATCAAACCCATAACTCGGTGGTAGCATGATGCGAGACTACAGTAAAAGAGCACAACTATAGGTAGGCATATCTATAAACCGTTAGAAATTTCAGGTGTTTGTAATATAAAAGCACGAACAATATTCAAATTTAGCAGGTTCAAAATCAACAAGTGACTTTATGCTGTTTACATTCTAAATACCATTATCTGTTAAGGTATAATATACTATACGACCTATCAACAAATCATTACCTCTAACCAACGACCAGCCCCCACACCATGAACAGAATATTCATTTGAGTTAGACGTCATTGATCCCAGAACGCTTTGCATGCAACAACATCAATACCACACAATACGTCTAGGTAGGTTGAAGAGTTGTAGCTGGAGCCCTTTCGCATCATCGAGATGGTTGTTCAACATTTTAATCATCCGGCGATTGGCTTGTCCTGCCGCATTCATGGCAGTGATCAGTCTGAAGGCAGTAAAATTAAAAATACATGCACATACATAAAAGTATTAAAATTAAACTACAGCAATGGTTACGTTTGAATTTCAGTAAAGTGACGCTGACAAGATTTCAAGCCGATCAGTAGCCGACATACACATCATGGCATTTACCCAGAGACAGTTTGGATTACTAAAGTATACAAACAACAAAGACAAAAATGTTAACTGGTTGTCTTCCTTTACACTTACAATAACATACAACAGTTCCTTACAAGAACTGACCTGATTTTAGTTTGTATAGCAGCTATATGTAGTCCGAAATCACCATTACTTATATATAATATATATTTTATAGGTTTCCGATTTCGATGGTAAACTTAATATGTCCATTGTATAGGGTATAAAGGATAGAATTGTTTTATACAAATGAGCAGGTGAAAAGACCAGAAATGCACACACATATCGTCAAAGCAGATAGCATAAGTCGCCGTCGCTGTTCTAAGGCCAATGTTGCAACTTGCGTGATAGCTTTTGGTGCTGGGACCTTTATTCGTCAATACAAACCTTATTTAACGAACGGCAATATGTTGGTATTAATTGACAGCAAGCGTGAGAAAAGGCAAACGCAACAAACAAATAAAGAAATAAAACAAAAGGCAGTAAAATAGAAGCGCCAGAGCGACAAAAGCAGAAATAAAATTTGAGAAAACATAACAACAGAAAAGTTTAAAATTACCGGTAAACCATGGTGGTACACCAGCGCCACCAACGAGCCGCAACTGGAAAATAATCAGTTCATGTTGAGTCACCAGGTGTACGCGCCATGCTATCATTCTTTCACGAGTATGCATGTATGTGTATTTTTGTTTTATTTGTTCACACGTCAACGAGCAAAGAATGTGTTCTTCGGTTATCTGCAACCTGCACCAAATGCATCAACGACACACTAAGAAAGACATATACAACATCTGAGTACTCACCATTTCGACAGTCACTGCATTTAGTCACAATTGTTGCCGGATAATACAGTTCTTCATTTATAATGTATTTCATATTGCTTTTGCTGAAGCTCTATTTTTAATCTGATTAATATCCAACGCAATTGATTACTACCTGCCACCAGCCGCGCCATGAACCAGTTGCCTTTATGGCTACAAATTATACGTGACGCTGGTTCAACTGCAGATGATTAGTTTTAGGTGCTGAATTCAAACAACAAGGACTGTTCATACATATATATATAGTAGAGACAGATAGAAGTATTTCAAAGGTTTTCAGGCCTGCAACAGTCATCTGATTATTAATCTAGTCTTTCCTTCAACATATTATGCGTAACTGAACCGTTAAGGTATTTAATGTTATAAAATGGTACAGCACACTTTCCTTAAAGTTAGTTGCTAATCATGTTGAACAGCGACTGAATGGCGCAACATCATGATGTTAAACAATGCTTTTATCTTTGTAGCACGATTCATGCGACACCCTGTATTTACCCATAAATAAATTTGCATTAAGTGTTTTGAACTTTTTGTTTCTTTTAATGTCTGCGGCAGCATGCCAGCACGTAATGTGCACATAAATCATAGTAAAAGTATGACAGTCATCATGAAAATTGCTAACACGAAGATAATACGTTCAAACGTGCAGTTGCATGTAGCGTTACAAGCGCTTTTGGGCATGCGTCTGTGTGCATGTGAGTGTATTAGATAAATATGTAATAGCAGCCACGAGTTTTTATGCATAGATAACGGCGAATTTGAGTGAATGAATACATTTTGTGCATAACAGTAGATAACAAATGGCTGGTAATGTGTGTTAAATGAAATTTTTTAACATGATTACTTTATATATTTGATGTGAAAACTGAAAAGTGAGTTGAAAGCTAACTACAGGCTAAGCAGTTTCATTAATAGCAAAATCGCAATGTATATTTTTTTTAATGTTATTCATAAATATATATATACATAAATATATATATTTTATAGTAAAATTTATTATAAATGCTGCACGTCCAATAATTTTCTGCTTAACAAACTATTCTCAAAAGCCCATATGTGTGAAGGTGATTAGCGCCAAACGCAGAAAAAATTAAAAAAGGAGACAAGCACAGCAAAAATGAAAAAGCATAAACAAATGCGGAAGTTGGCCAGAATTTTTGTCGTTTGCTTAAAAGCAAAAAAAACTTACATGCCTCTACTGGCCACTAGAACTAAAAACACATCCGCAGAAGACCATGCTGCCAGCAACGTCGCTGGTATGTTGTACTACAACATGCAATGCGGTAAGACATAACAAACGAATTTTTACTAATTGCACTTATTGACTTGGGAAATGTGCAGGTGTTGTGTTCAAAGCGTTGTTTGGTATTTCTGCAAAGACAAGTTTTTTAAGTGTTTTAACAGAAGCGATTAAGGATCTTTAAGCAAATAGGCAGGCTATGAGGAATTTCGGCGGAAAAAAATACTCGCATATTGTATAATAAAGAAGAACAGCTAACCGAGATTGAGATATGACGTTCAGTTAAAAAAAGCTCATTTAAACCTAAAATGTTGGTAATTTTCTACTGCGAAATCAATATTATATTTTGACGAACTTATATTCCTAGAAGACAAATAAGTTCAGTTAACCTTTAAATATAGAAACATTCCTCAAAACACTTTTTCGCTATAATAATAATAATAATAACTAATTTCTCGGACCCTTTCAGAGAGAAGGATTTCTTTTAATGTACCTGTATTCGTAAGTTTTGATTTAATCTGAGATAGTTTATAGATTTTTACTCCTTCAAATCATCTCGGTTGAGCCAAATCGGCCTTAACATGGAAGAATTTTTGAAAGCAAGCTTTCCGTAAGTTTCAAAATGAAGGTTTTCTGAATAAATGCGGTCGAATGAGTGAAAAATGTATTACTAATGGTGTCTGGTGTCCCGAGTAAGTTTAAGAACAGAAAGATCACTAAAAATATTTTAGCAAAAAATTACTCGTAACTGGATTTAAACCTAAATGTTAGAATTTCGTGAAAATAATTACCTGTATGAGGATTTTGCAGATTCGATTATATAGATCGTTCAAACAACCGGAACGGACCTTTATTTATTTTGGACCCACAGCTCAGAGGGATGATCAAACAAAAGTATGACTGTGTAAACACAGCACATAATATTCAAAATATTAAGTTTAAGAAATTACTATTCATTTCGTTCCTAACAACGATCTATTGGTGTACACTCAAAAACACAAATACGGCAAGCCCATCTATTAATAATTCCAGCACTGTAGGTGACTGCAGAGCTGATTCAAACGACAAATCGTTGGCTTGACAAATCGCACAAACTAACTCAGAAAAATATAAGAATGCTGCAAAGCCAACTTACTCGCAGAAGATCCAAGTACATTTTCGCGAATTGCAGACGACGACACGAGCGCTCCATCGCCCGCCAGCTATGCTATCGTCGGCACACGAACCGCAGCAGATGCGCTTGGCTCTTAAGCAAGTTGTTCAGCAACAACCAGTCAATTTATTTTTATTTCTTACTTCATTTTTTGGAAATACAGCATTTTTTTACCACTTTTTCATCTATTTGTAATTTTTCTTGAGTACGAGTACTGCTTTTTCGTTTGAAATGAATAATTTATGAATGAAATGCGCATTGCACCGAAAATATGCGGCTGCTGACGACTGCACAGCTCGCAAATAACCACAGATATCAATATTGTGCAACCGAAGGAATTTGAAGGCTTCTCAATATTTTTTACTTCTAACTTTATTGGTTTTCAAGCATTCAAAGCAATTGCTAATTGTTGTTGTATTGGCGATGGTAGAGCGCTTGGTGGTGGATGCTTCTTGATCGCAGCATAGCTGGAAAACCTTCTTGCTGTGTATATCGTTTAAAGATTTACAAACTTGTTGTCGTTTTAAGTATTGCGTTAGAGTGACAAATTTCGGACAATACTCTTATGCCCATTGTGTGTTTGCTTTTGTGCGAGTGAATATCGGTATGTGTGTGTATGTTGCAAGATAGGCTTAAGTGATATTCTCATGTTGTTATTGCGCGATTTGTGCATGGAAATTGCGCAATACCGTTGACATTTGGCATTCAGCGTAAATTCGTGGGATAAATAAGTAAAGAGGGTTCACCAGAAGACATGCTCAAGTATACAAGTCAATATAGTCGTTGGTTATAATATAAGATTTGTAAATTAAAATTAGTTTGAATTGCACCGAATTTTAGTTAAATTAACATTCAGTTTTTCGATTTTTTGTTCATTTATAAATAAAGATACTAGACGAAGGGCACCTGCTATTGAATGATAAAAAAAAGTTCGTACGGGGTAAAAATCTTAAATAATACCTGGAAACAGAACGGAGTTCTATGGATGTGAGTTGATAGTCCAAAAGGTCTAATCGAACTGAAGACTGATTTTTTGAAGCCTTTACTCATTTAAAGCATTATTATTTAGCTTAAAATAATTTCCTCAATATATTGCTTACCGCGAAGATGCTATTTAAGGGCAATTTTACATTAAAAATCATAATGAAGCTTTAACGAACAACAATATTATCTATGGTCAGCCACTTGAGCTCTTATATTATATGTTAGGCATAGTTCGAATGATGAGGTTTGTTCGATAACTTATTGTTATTATGAAGATAATTTCCACCCTCGTAGACACCGTTGACCCTAAAAATAGGAACAGTTAGATTTTTACAAGGTTCTCTTGAAACGTATTTTCGACCAGCAAAATAGTTTTTCATAGACATTAACAGGGAGTAATCACTTGATACCAGTTCCAGACTATAATGTGGGTATATACGAACCAAAGCTGTATGCTTCTTGGAAATAGATTCTCATAAATTGTTGATAGTGCAGGGATATATCAAGAGTATGGCCATAGGGGAACTGCATAGCTCCCACCTAACACAAAGAAAAACTTTTTTGACCGTCAATCCTACTAGGTGTACCGGTTTTTTGTGAAAATGAAATACTAATTTTGAATGGAAAAGTTAAAATAATTTATTCAATGCATTGACCATTGCTTTTTACACATTTTGACCACAATGCCAATAGAAGAGTTCGTCTTTTGAAGCAAACCAATCAGACACCTAATTTTCGACTTCTGCGTAGGAACCGAAGTGCTGCTCAGCCAATGCGTTTCCCATCTATAAAAATAAATGTGTAAAAATGTAATCGGAAGGTGCCGAAGTTGGTAAATATGGCGAGTAGGGTAGCAGCTCCCAGCCAAGTACTTTGATTGTATCCTGAACCATTTGGTTTTGTTTGCAAGTTCATTGTCTGGCCTATTCATGCGATTAGCATTAACAATTTCTCCAGGTTTTCAAAGCTCATGATATATCAGATCTTTCTGATCGCACCAAACACAGAGATTGCCTTCTTACCGGATCGATCCGTTTTTGCAGTCGGTGATGAGTTTATCGATATTTTCGACAATTTGCCCTTCAGAGCGCGCAACAATTTTGATATACAAATTATCCAAACGGAATCGACAAAACAACAATTGAGCTTGCTTGGCTGTTATAGTATAGAATGCCATTGTTTGGTTGTAAATATTCCATAGGCATTTAGGTCATTAAAGAACCTGGAATTTGATATGCATAGGACTAGTCAAGTTGCAAGTGGCTCTGCTTATCTTATATTATATGTTAGGCATAGGCATCTATGATGCGGTATGTTCGATAACTTATTGTTATTATGAAGATAATAAATTTCAGAAAATGAAGTAAAAAGAAAAAATAAAATATCTTCTTAATTCAGCCTTGCCAATCTAAACCAAAGTTGCATTGTAACTAGCGTTCATACTTAAGTAATTAAAATTATCATTACTGAAACGATATTGTCATTAAAGCACAAGCAAGACATACATTTTCTCACGAATATTAAGTGCAACATTAAATAAACTCCACCATCTAAGTTATTTATTGGAAACACTAAGTTCAACCGAACTCAAAACAGAGTATAATTTCGAAAACAAGTACAAACTGCTCCAAAATCAGTTTCGAAAATTCATGCGGCTTAAACGCTTATTTATATACTCTAAATTTTTATTGGTTCACAAGATGCCCGCGGTCAGCACCACAGCTTGCTCTGTTTCGGTTTAATAAAAATCAAAGAAACGCTGTCACCGCCGCCAGACAAATACGAAACATTTACGAGAAAAGCGAGGAGAAAAATCGCGCATTAAATTGTTATTTATTTGATTTCCTTTGTGTGCCTAATAAAGAGCGCTGCCAAGCGGCCCACAAGGCGAAACATTTGGAGGCACAAAAGTCAATATCTAATTGCAGGCAACAAATAACCATAGCGAGGTGATTGTTGGCTTTGTTTGTCGTTCAACCGCAAGTTTGTGTCAAAGCATTTGTTGAGCAACAGGTTGCCATGAATAACTTCACTTGCAACATTCCACGCAACGACAGTAGTAGCAAACTGATGCATATTTTGATTGTTGTTGTTGTTATGGTTTGTGCTCGTTGCCGTGTGTCATATAACGTTGCACGATAAATAACACAAATTACGCCATCGACCCATTGGGTGATTGGTTGGCAATTGAGACGCATAAATGGAAGTTGCAACTTGTAACTTGCAACGATAGTGGATAGCAATTTGGTTGATGTGTTGCGCTCTGTTTTGCCATTACTTCCTTTACGTTGCGTTAATAGTTGGTCTGCTGTGTGTGCCACATGCTATTATTACGTCTTTGGGCGATATTTAATTGCGCTGAGGGGCATTTATCTGCCACGCATTTTACAAGCCCTCGCACCTACCTAACAGTTTTTAAATATGGTAAATGTGAATTCTCAAAACAGCGTTAGCTAAGCTTTAACTTTTTGAGATTCAACAGAATTCAGCAATATGTCTTTCTGTCAGCGATTTTGAGAGCAAAAAAAATCATTGTGAACCCCAAAGGAAAAGTTACTCCAAAACAAACTAAAACACTACTTACATATATTTTAATAGGGGATGTTGTTGTTGTCGGAGTAATCATTTGGAGAAAGTTGGAAGATATAAAACCGGCTCCATTCTGGTCACATAGACAAGACAGTCAAAGGACTGAAATTTACGCCGATCGTGAAAAGTGTGTTTAGACCAAGGGAGATAACTTTTAAAAATACAAAAAAGAAACATAGTAGATGGAAACCCATCGGAAACGAAAGATACAATGACAAACATTAAAGGAAAAATAATTTACGGGCGATCTGAGGTTGGGAAAAAGAAGAAAAAAATGTGTGTACAAGATATAAATAAAAAACCCAAAGGAATATTCTAATTTTTCACATACATTTTGAGGTTATGTGAAAAAGTCCATAAACAAAAGTTACAGACCGTTTCACTACATTTTCTTTTCAAAAATTCTGCAAAAACAATACAAATAGAAGGTTTTAACACGGATATAAGATTGTGAATGCCTGTGGGAAAGAGAAACAGAACATGGTATTCTTCTTCTTCATTGAATAATTGTATATTTTGAAAAACTGTAGTGAGCTAAAACCAGTATTATCCCGTTATCCAACAAATTCACATCTGTATAAGCTGAAATATACAATCACTTTATCTAGTTACCAAATTGCTTGTTACTAAACCGTTATACAACAAAACTATTAAAAAAAGAATTGCGATGGGTTCCCTACTAACATAGCAAGTGCGACCTTTAAAGCGCTATTGCCACATCCTCTCCACCAAACCAATGACCCGATGAATAGCAAGAACAGTGAGAATTCAACTTCAGTCGAAAAAACTGCATAGTAAGAATTCAATCACGTTGTATATGAAGACTCTTTAGCGAGATGAATTATACAACTGCATTAAGCAAAAGTAACCGAATACGCTTCTACGAGTACATATGTACGAGTTCAAATGCGCTTTGGCGTGTCGCTGATCAAAATGATAGCGCTGATAAATTGCGTGCTTAGCGGTGTTGAAGAGGTAAGTGAATACACAGGCATTACTTAGGATTTTTATTTACGTGCTCACCGATTGCAAAATCAGGTGTGTTGGGCGCGTGACTACCTAAAAGCGATTTGTGGGTTCAAACCAAGCGCTTTCGATTTACCTCTCTTACGGTACCTCTTGGGGCTACACCTAATGGCAAATGCAAATTTATTTGGCAAAAATATTTAGCAGCTGCCTGCCTGCCTTCGAAATTGAAATCCCAACTTTTTACCACGCACAACTTTATTTTGTACTCTTTTTTATTTTTTTCGCCTGCCAATTCATATTTGAGATTTGCAAAATTTTGTTAGCGCGTAACTGTTTACTTATTGGTTCTTCAGCTCGTGCGTTGACTTGTCGCACAACATTTGAGCATTGCAGTTTATCGATAGGCGGATTTTGCGCGTTAATTAGAAATGCAAACGTGTCGTGAGCATAAAGATGGAAAATTTCGAGAATAAATAGAAAATAGAAAAAAAATTTTATTGACATCAATAAACACTCAAAATCATTAGGTATTTCAAAATCTATAATTGCCAAAAAGAATAAATTATTAAAATTATGATTATTATTATTTAATTTTGGTATTTATTTATTTAATGCTCCAGCCGCAGAGGTTTGATAGACAAAGAGCATGATTCACTAGTTCTTAAACCATTATGCGTATCATTTTCTAACAGAAAAGGCAATAAGTAAGATTAGGAATTTCAAAAAATTAATAGGTAAAAATATATATATATATATATCCTTATATATCAATATCATCCGTCACTTGTCTATTCGCTACAAGCTCATTTTTTAGAGCTTTCAAAAATCAATCAATCCACTGAGCCACATTTAGTCACATCCATAATGGAGCGAAATCATCAATAAGGTAACACTGACAAATGTGTGTTTGATGGGTTTCAATTGTGTGAAATGCACGCGCAGATGATGGAATATTCGCTCATATACTTATAAACATGATTTATGTACGTTTGAAGATATTTTTCACAGAATTTGTTCGTTGCCGAACCAAAGGCTAAATATGGTAGTTAAATAAAAATTAAAGAATATTATGTATTTGAGTAGCTAAGAAGGAAGCGCGAGTTTTGTCCCATAATTTTTCATTTTGCTCAGTGTGGTTTATCAAAATGTGATGTTTACTGCTTCAACTCTAAATTTTCAAACGTTGATTTTGAAATAAAATTACCAATAAGTAAAATTAGCCTTTTCTAGTGAAAATATTATTTTCTCCCGTTCACTACTTCTTTAAAACCCCCTAAGGCATTTACCATTTTCGTTACATTAAAAGCCGCATAATTGAGCGCGATTTATGTGCATTTGCCTCCAACTAAAAATTCACTAATATCACCAAATACCACGTCATGATTAATTCACACCGTCACTTTCACTGGCATTTGTTTGAGGACAAAATGAAAATATTTTTCAAAATGGTCGTGTGTTCGCCTTCCTCGTTTAAAGTAAGAAATTATGCGCAGATTTTTCATTATTACTTCCTCCTTTTAGCGTATTTAGTCAATTTCACATTGCATGTTTTGGATAATCGAAAATCAAATTATTTTATCATAAAGTGAAAGCAGGAAAATGAAAAAAAAACAAGAAAAATATAAAAAGGAAAAATACGAAAATTCACCAAATTTTCAACTCTTGCATAACCGCACGTCCGTTGCTCATTCACAAATTGATGTAGCCACTGGCAACACTTCGTTTTACCGATTTCTTTTACCCACTGCCATTTGCATGGTTTTGTGCTAAAAGTTTACGGTTTTCGCTAAGACTGTGTGTGTGTATACCGCATGCAATATTGGGTCCAAAATCATTACCGTTAAGTAAACGGGACAACAGTTGCGCACAAAACAAATAGCAAACAACACAATTTTATAGGCCGCCTGCAACATCGATTGTGTGGGTTGTCTGCTGCACATAAAGGATTTATCATCACTTTTTCTATGCCTTCACTTCTTTTATTTTCCCTGTGCACTCAATGCCACGACGATTATTATCCGAACTGATGGATGACAGTGAAATCAATGATATTGATAGGAAAGTGGTTTTTATGGCATGCAATGAGATATTGCCATATTATGTTACCAAGCCAGTTGGAAATTTTAGATCGATGAAGCAAAAATTTTCTCAATGGGTTTATATTCTTATGTAACATACTTCTATGAGCTGTGAAATAAAATTAGATTATTTATTAATATATTGTCTAGAATATTGTTTTTAAAAAGTGTTGTTAGAATTATTCGATGTGTTTCTATAAACTTGGACACAATATTTTTATATTTTATTTTTCTAGGTTTCCCAGAAGATTTTTAATACAAAAAGTATTCTTAAAGCTCTTTCTTTGCAGTAAAACATATAGTGTAGTTAGATTTTCTAGGTATTTTTGCCGTTTTATGGCGCTATCTTATAAAAGGTTTTTTGATATTTGGGGCTAATTTTTGTAGAGTTGATCTTAGAAATATATAAAAGCTTTGCTGGGCATATGTGACTGCTAACATATTTAAGGAACTGAATATGCATAGGGTCTTATGTGGTATGACATATTATTCTGAAGCCAAATATCACCATGACCAATTGCCATACCATTCCAAATTCCCTTTTTGAGTCAACAATTTGGCACGAAGACATTATTCTTTCAAGATGAATAGGTTTCTCTGGTTCGCCGATCTTTTTGAAGATGAAGAAGCTAGTGATTGGTATGGCTTCACCGCTTACCTTATGGTTACACCTCATTGCGAGAGAACTGTTAAAACTATTAGACGATTTAATAAAATCCACATTGTATCAGAATTGATAACATAGATCGAAAATTATTGCCTTTAAAACATATTTCTTCGAAAACTAAATACAGAAAAAATTATCAATAGCGAATTCCAGTGCAGTATATTCTCTCATCTTCCTAAAATTTTATTTTTTTTCAACGTTCTTTCCATACTTGTACTCTTCCTGACACTAACTATCTCTCTTCTAATAGCATGCTGGCAACTTAAAAAGTTTTTCTTTTATTAGATTGACTTTAATTTCCATCACTAATACCTTAAAACCAGTTCAGGAATAGATGTAGTAGTTCGTGTTTTATAAAAAAAAAACAAGATAAAACAACCTAAAACCCAAAATTGCTTATGGACAAAAAAAAAAAGCTTATGGACACAGAACGCAACCGGATAAATTTCAAAAGCAGTTAACATTTTTCGCACTACTATCTCCAAAGTACAATTGTTTGGGAACATATAAAAAAGCCATTCATACACCACCTCAGTCAAAAAAACTTTCCTCTACTATATTGGCGCACAAATGGCATAACGACGATTGATGAAATAGTAAGAGTTCAGTTCTGAATAATCCTAAAAAAATATTATTTCCACATAAAAATTATTTATTATGCAAATTAGCATTAGAAAAGTTCGAATAAACGAATTCCTAGAAAATTTTTAACACAAATCGTGCCGCTTTAAAACACTGGAAGTGTGCGCAGTCAACAGATTCAGATTATGCTAAAGAGGCCAAAGACGACAAGCGAATTACGGCATTTAGCACTTTAATTGTCGTTAGTAGCCAAAAGCGTTAAATGCCAAGTAACAACATCAAGTTCAACAGATAATTACAGACTGCACGGATACATATATATGTATCCACATATGAATACTAGATGTGCATTTGCCGGGATTAGGGATGTGGTATGTTAGAAATATAGAGTATAAGTACTTCAATGTCGCCTAATCCCGAAAATTGTCGCGGTGCTAGAACTCACTTGGAAGAGAGTTGATACTTTAGAATCCACTTTAACTCAAGTCCCAAAATCAACGAAACTCAATATCGATCAGACTAAAAATTGTAAAATCTTTACTAGAACTTTTAGAAAAACACATTAAAAATGTATAGGAACTTTGCCTTCATTTACCATAGCAGTAGAGACTGGCAAAGATCTGCCAATAGATGGAACCTCAAAATTACTTTTGAAAGAATGGGAAGACGTAAAAGCTTACGTGCCCAAAAAACTTCAAAACGGAATCCCGAAAAGTCTAAATCTCATCCCTAAAGCATATTGCCAAAATAAAGTAGGGATTTTATTGTACAACAATGCGTGCCACAGCAAGTGAGAAGCAAGCAACATTGCATGCATGCAAAACCATAGTAGACAGCAATGTATGCATGTATGCTTAGACGCTGCAAGTTGCAGCAACATGTACGCTCACAGATGTTGTTGCGTGATTAAAGTCGAACAAAAAGTATGAAGGGTTCAATATACAATCGATAAATCACACACGTATACTGCGCAATATATATATATATATGTGTATGTACATATATATATATATATATGTATATATGTACATATATGTACGAGTGGTTAAGTGCAGTGCTGTATTCAATAAATGCACAAAGTTGCTTAGTATTGCAGCGAAAGCATGCAACCATTTCATGGCTCATCGTTAAAATCAAAAAATTAAAAAAACAAAATCAGCACAACAACAAATTGTTGCACAGCGGCGAAGATGTTCGTGTTAATTTGCTGTGTAAAATAAATAATAAAGTAAAAAGCAATAAAATAATAGGACGAGACAGCGAAAATTGCTGAAAGTGGCAAAACACCAACAACAAAATAAATTGAATGAAATGCTGGGCAAAAATCACATGCAACATGAAAAATGTATCACGCACTAANTACATCAATGCACACAGAGTTGCATCCTGCTCACGCACACGCTGTGGCATGCACCGCTGTGCTGTTGGCAAGGTTGAAATCGATTCTGCTTTTTTCTTGATGGACATTTTTCGCATATTCGCTACTCCTGGCAGCCTTCGTGTAATTATAGCTGAGTATTGCACTTAGAATTACAAGGCTAATGCATTATTTATGTCCCTCAGCGAGAACAAACTGAATGCAGTTAGGCTGCTGGTAAGGTAAGGAGAAAAGCATTGAAATGCCACATTTAGTGAGCTCCTGGCGGCATGGGTCCAGAAGCTCTTGATGACGGCACTCAGTGTACAATTTGGATCGAACACATAGATCTTTGGACTAAGCAATTGGAAGATAATATCACACGTTTTATAATTAATGAATGTAAAATATTAATTTTATTATATCAATCAAATTTCCAAATCATAATTAATCGAAAAATATCATGTTGATAACAACTTTAGGTTAACGGAAGTATGCTTCTGATATGAAAGACGTCCTCCCAAAATCTGCATGTTACCGAAGAGATGCCATCTGACAAAATTTGGCTCAGACTGACAAAAAATATTTTTACGGATTCTAAAACAAATAATGATTATCGCCTTTAAAATAGTCTTTTGTATAAATACAAGTATGCAAATGCTTAATCCAATCTTCCACACACTTGATATAAGCCTCGGCTGGAATTGTCTTTAGTACCTTCAGCTAATTTTATTTTTTTCGGTTGCGGCTCATTTTTGGAAAGTTGAAGGAAACTGTGCTGAAAGCGAGAATCTCGCATTCGAGTTTTAGAAAAAGGTCTCAACTATCTTGTGGGCTAGCTTCAGACTCTTGGGTTGTGTTTCTAATACAAAATAAATATAAATATGGGTCGACATATGTAGATCAATGAACGAATAAAAAATTCCTACTTTTCGGCTTTGTCCGTTATATTTTAATTCCCACATTTTTTTGCTTCCGAGAAGCAAATATTGTCTTCTCGAAGTAAGTCAATTTAGTCTGTAAAATTCACTACTCTGGGGGCATGAAAAACTCTTCTGTCCTTTAGAAATTACCTTTGCTCCTTTAACTGTCCTCTCTTACTATTGCTGACTTCTGTTTCCCTATTAAGCATTAGATAATTTCTATATTTTAAGCATTGAATTTTTTACTTTTAACATTAAAAGTTCACCATTTTCGTGCAACTCTAAAAGCATTAACCCAGTCCAAGCCAAATGGGTTATTAATTATTTCAAACATTTTTCTTCCACACACATTAACTCGTTTGTACAGCAGTTCCACTCGCGCATTACATGCACTTACTGGATAAATGTCAGCGTAAGCGCTTGCCAGTGCAACACAGTTCAAACAGCATCACACAGCTACTGGTCATGTTCGTGGATTCCGCGAGCATTCGCAAAAACAATGGTGTCTCCTAGTTGAATTCGATGTACTCCGTGTCTGAATGTGGAAGCAGAAAAACACGCAAAGGCAATTAAAATTATTTAATTGACATGAGTGATCCAACAAAATTAACAAAAACAAAGCGCGAAAGAATAAATACAGAACATTTTCAAAATAAAAGAAATCGCATTAAGGAACATGTGAACCTGGTGCAGCCGGATTTGCGCTGAGAGTATATCGATGCATGCAAGTGGCTGTTAAGTGAAGAAGCGACACCGCACTGCTGAGCGCACAGACTGTGGTGTAGTGGGTTGCAGCGGCGCATCAACTGACTGAGACCGATCTCATTACCATGGGCAATGCGAAGTGAGCTGATATGTGGAGGCGGATTGTAAGCAAGTTTTATTTTATTGTTTGTTTTAAGTTCTAAAGCAGCAAGTTCAGGTGTGTCTGGGTCAAATTTTTTTACTTAGCTTGTAGCCGAGATAACATTTTTTTTGTTGAATAACAGGCATTTTAGATTTATTTTTGATTTTAAAACTATTTAATATTTTTTAAATTTTTTAAAATTGGTTTACACAAAAAAGCTCTGAAGCGTGTTGTTACTTTTATTTATAAATTTTTCACCAATATAAGCACTGCTATGCACTAAACGAACTCTGCCATTTAGTGAATCAATACTCAGCTCTCCACCCACACCGCCGCTCGGATTACATCCATTTGATGTAAATATTTCACTTAATTTATTTAAACTGTTGTCTTTATAGCTATTTAGGAAGCCATTACTGCAATCGCATAGCGAGAAACCCGTTTCCAATGGCTTTTCTTATTTTATTCTTCCGAAATAATCAGTATGTTGTTTGTATTACTGCCTAGTGGCGGTGGTTGTAGTTACTCTAGCGCTAAACTATAATTTAGTCAAATGCTCGCCAGTCAAAGCCACAACTGTATGCCTTTCTAATGTTTTGGTGGAATCTGTAAATGCAACCAAAAGCTTCGCTTCTATAATGACTGCTAAAATTCCATAAAACCACATACCTTTATACAACTACTTATTCTAGCGCACCTATAAAATGCAAATGTTGTATGGAAAGGATGCCAATGAGTGTGATTATAGGTTGCAAAAACTTACATTTGTGTGGGTGTATATGATAGTGACAGTGGCAAATCAAGTGTGTAGCATCTTAGTATTATTTTTAACAATATACATCTTTTTCATCTTCAAATAATATATCTAACACCAGAAAATTCCAAAAGTAGTATTCCAATTTCTTTAAGCGGTTTACATTAAACACTTTATGTAAAATCGCCATTCTTTGTGGGAATAATTTCAATTACGACATCTTAAGAACAAACATGTTTAGAACGTAATTGATAAGTTTTATTTACTAATGAAGAGGAGTATAATCTAAACTTAAAAACTTCAAATATTTAAGCTTTAATTCAAAATTTTTTTAAATAAAATATACATTGACTTTGCATACATAACCTTAACTTGATATTAACTATTAAAAAGGAGTTATAGAATATTTCCTAGCCGAGTCGAAAGCTGCATCTAAGGCTTGAGAATGATAAAATTAGTGCACGCAACCATTAAAATAGCTTTTGAAATAGTTCATCTATTAAAAATAAAAATAAACAGTTTTTAACATAAATGATTTCATGTCTATATTTATTAAAAATATTTTTTATAAATAATTTACTTTTTAAACGTACCTCGTATTAGCTTCTTAATAGTGTCTTCCGCATTTGTTTGCTTGATGAAAACCATTATTTTGAAAAATTGTTAGTGGTGTCAGCAACTTGTTTTGTGCTCGTCATAACTCTTTTTAACAGCGACCAGTATGTTTCGATGGGTTTGTGCTCCGGACAGTCCGGTGAACTTGCATATCTTGGCACAAAAGCTATATTGTTATTCTAATACAACTTAACTGCCGATTTTCTAAAATGGCATGAAGCCATGTTACTCAAAAAAAATATGGACCTCATGCAGTTTTATGAATGGCAAAATCCACACCTAGATAAATCAGTATTGATATTTCCAGTTGTAACAAAAGAGCTGTTTTGTTAAGCACAGCTACAAATGCTTGCTAAACCAAAAATTTCTTTGGAAAATATGTCTTTTTTTTTGTATTTAAAACTTTTTTGAACAATTACTCTATGATCTGCACGATCAAAATTCATACTTGGAAGCTAAGCAAAGTCCCCAGGCACATGCGTCTCATAATCCAGTAGTAAAATTTTTTTAAAGAAATCAAGGTAAAGCCGTTTGGCTCAATCTTTAATGTCCTTGTTCTTTTTGGAATTTATGTCTGGAACTTTCTGAACTTGTTAAGACTTAAGCCTTTCCTCCTTTTTAACTTTTCTGACAAAAATTACTTCGTGCGCAATCCTAAATTTTTTAGAATAAAATATATATCTGTGTTTATTTTTGTTGAAAGCAAGGAGTATTAATAAAATGCATTCCGGTTTTGTGGGGGAAAAAAAGCCACGGACAACCTGTAAACAAACCAAATACAACACCTAAATGACAAAAATTTTTATTTTTCAGTTCTCCAATTTTACTCTTTTTAATTTTAAGAGAACCACAATTTCTGAAAAAAATTTATTTTCACTTTCAACTGCAACTTCAATCGAACATGGCGACAATATAATTTAAGACAAAATATGGTTAGGACAAACGCACAAATAAGAAAAAATAAAAAAAAAATGTTCTTGAGTGCTAAATGTAGTTTTAAAGTAAGCTCTGTTAGAACATTCATGTCACCAAGGAATACAATTTTGTGTAATCCATATTTTTCTGTTTTTACCAGGATGACCTTTTACTCAGTGAATGTGTGAACGAGAAATACTTAAAGGGATCCAATTCTGGTGATTAGGCAACATTTTTCTGTATATCAAAATCGTTATAAATAATCAGGATATATATTATATAATCAAGCTACGAAAACAATTAGAAGTTTGAGATATTACAGAGTTATTAGTAAAAATGAATGGTATCTTAATAGTGGCAAATCCAAAACACTTCCTCATTTCGCACTAAATATGAAAGTACTGACAAATACATACGTTCACCATAAAATGCGGCAGCAATTTTTGTCATACAACATTGTCACCTGTCTCAACTAAATTCACAGCTGGTGACCACCCGTTCACGCTCGCCATCTGTAAGCAGCTCAACAAATGTTGGTACAAATACTGCCTTATAACAAAAACAAAAACACATTTTTATATTAATGTGCATGTAAATGAAGGCAAGCGCAGTACTCACACCCGAGATCACAAATAAAAATTGCGATTGTAAAAGGACTTCAATAAACATTAAAGCCATAGCGAAATTAACATCAAGCACAAGAGAGCAGTAAAACCAAGCCAATCAAGCGACCACTTGTACATGAAAGTACGAAAAAAACCACACACAGTCTCGGTAGCCATGTCATGGCTGCCGGTAATTTGTAATGGCAACATATTTTACACTTAAAATGTCAAACTGTTTGGTTGTCGATACGCCCAGAACACGCGTTTGGCAGTGACATGGGTAGCTGGACATGAGTATGCTGATACCATATATACTTATACTTGTATGAATATTTGTGTGTAGACGTTGCTTATCTCCGCAGATAGCTTAGCATCATAAACAAAATATGCAAATACATTGTAGCTACGGCCAGACAATGTATCTTCGTGATAAGCGTACTCACACACTCGCATGATTCGCTAGAAGAGTCAATAGAATAAGCAGAATATCTGATGATGGTTAGTGTAAGCATGGGAAACTATAGTAAACGCATACCTTAATTCTAATCAGTGATAAAAAGATCTTATCTTTAAATTGTCACTTTAGGTACTGAAGAGATAGAACTATATAGACAGAGAGAAGTACAATTGCAATTACCATTAGAATAACCACTACAATTTGAAATTACCATAACAATTACCACAACTATTAAAATTGTCATTACAAACAAATTGCAAATTACAAATTACGAATTAAAAATTACAAATTACAAATTACAAATTACAAATTACAAATTACAAATTNTCAGACCATATAATCTATGATATAATTTACTTTATAGTCTCTCCATTTATTCATGAATTGGTACTTAATATTTTTTATTAACTGGGGAAGTCTATAGAAATGCCTTAAATTAGCTGAAGCCATAAATATGCGTTCTTTCAATTTCTTCCCTAATCGATTCTTTCCAATTTTTTAATGATCGCGAACATCTGAGGCAGCAATAAGGCAAACAACAAATACCACCCCTGCAGAGTCATTGAAATATTATCCACGCATTGCTAATAAATATATGGTATACTCGTACATGCGTCATGCTGTTCATTTATATGTGCATCCACTCAATCTTTACTCACCAACTATAAACGAACAAGTCATAACTGGAAATTTCAGCAAGTCAGCAGAGAATTCGTTGCAGGTGTGGCTGTTGACCGCTTGTGCGGCGTCTAACTGCAACGGTAGGAAGCGTTTGACCGTTACTCTGACGATGCATTAACGGTTCTGAGCCACACAAAGAACATTAAAGGCAAAAGTTTTAAGCTGTGCTTTCTAGTACTAAACAACATTCAGTGGATTGCAAAAGCAGAGTTTTAAACACTTTGTTGACTTAGCTTCAGTGTTGTCGTAAAAAAGGAAATATATTACTTAACTTTTACATGAATCGTGGATGTCTCCAAAAGCAAAGATCTTCCTGCAATTGCAGCTCGTTCTCAAGTTTATTCTTCAGATTTTTATATTTTTAGTGATTATTATGAGAGAAAACTTAATTTTCAGAGTTGTTTTGCTTGTCATACAACTAATTTAAGGTTGAAAATTGGATAAAGAGCCATTCACAATTTTACAGCAGCGGTTGAAAAAACCAAAGTTTATTTAAGCTTTATGCTCCTAATGATTTTTAATATTATATAAAGACTTTGAAGTCTTCTTAAACTCATACTCTTTTATTCATCTTAGCCGCTCACTAGGCAACGATAAATGAAGTGCATACCAATTTTAATGTGATCTGGAAAATAATTTCGGCAACATGAGGGAATTTGTAAGAATTTTTTTAGAGAAAGTGAGTAAATTATCTCCGAAACGGCTAAACCATCATTTTGTCAAAAATCAAAATTGTGACTAGTTAGTATTTTAATCATTACCTTCATCAATATATATATATAGATGTTTAAATAAATTTTTTTCAGATTTTGGATTTGAGATAATTTAAGCAGATCGGCTGAAATCCAAAATTTTTACTTTAATTATTATTTTATTAAATTAAATAAGTTCCGTATATATAATTTTTTTTAAATAATAATAATGTACTTTCAAATTTTTGTTTCCTTTTTGTTATATTATATCTACCAGTTAATATTTGAAAGCAGGTGGCATCGCGTCAAACTAGATAATCTAAATTTTTATACAATCTTTACGTTATTAAAAAACTCAAATTAAAAACAAATGGCAATATTGAGCTTTTGCAGTATGCTTTTTCCAAAACACTTTCAAGTCCCCGCATAAAAGCAACAAACAAATCACTGACAGTTTCTACAGTTCTATTATTTATTGGTTTTTATTCCCAATATACAAATTTCCAAAAGTATATTTGTAACGCAGCTAAACAGAAGCCGGAATATGCTGCTTCCAGCTTATGAACAAAAGACTTAAGCTACAAACTGGTTAGCCAATATCTATTTTTAAACACAAGACACACAATGCTGCTTTATGCATTTACATTTTGTATTGTTTGTTCGCCAAGGTAGTGATTTCAGACCACTTTTCCCAATTTTTCAGTTATCTTGAGAATATCGAATCTTTCCGCTATTTTGCAAACAATTCAAAAGCGTAAAAGGCCACACCACATTGAGATGAGGACAATGCGTCGAACACAATGGACAGCGGACGGCCAGCCAAACATCATGTGCGTGCAATGCGTAACGCATAATAAATTCGAATAAATATGTGTGTGTTAGAATTTTCATTTTTTAAAATTTTGTGCACAACTTTCCTCTGGTCGATAAACGCGCTTGCACTTGCATTGATTCGTCGGCGTCGATAAACTCGGTACGCTCTGTCGCTACGCGTGCAAACTGGCTTGCAGCTTTAATGCGCACAAACTTATAGATCGTTATATGTATGTGTAGCTACTCTTATACGGCGACGTTATGCCACCTTATATGCGTATCCGATGCGCCTTGAAAGTGAGCGCGCATGCGGTTATCGCACACACGCGTGCATTTATTTGGAAAGCAAAGTAGACGACTGTCAATAGCCTGACTGACAAGCGCCTTTGTAACACATGCGATAGTATTCTTGTTTATTATGTCTTCTTTTATATCGAACTTTACTTCTCATAGCCGTTGATCTGGGCAGATTTGCATGAGCTAAGTTTACAAATGGTGTTGACCTTTATAGATTTGTTAATTGTTAATAGTAATGAAGATAAAAATAATAGTTGTGTCGTTAAGAATAACTACATTCTCGATTTTTCGATAGAAAAAAATAAAGTAGTAAGCATTTTTTTAATCTATAAAATATTAAAACAACTTTTAAGATTGTCAAAGCCAAACCTACATTTTTACGACAAAGCTCTATTCGAACAACTCGCCAGAGGAGACGAGCTCCCTTTTACATTAAGAAAGCAGTGAGCTTCGAACCACAAACAAAAACAGCAACTATAGACTGCAATCCGTATAACCGTCGTCAAGAGGGGAAAGAAGTGGATTCGAGCGACGGTCTAGATCGACACCACCAACAGCAGTTGGTTGCTTAGGAGGGTTTGATAACCCCATGAAAGCAGATATTAGTGGAGCCAGCATTAAGTGATTTCACAGGCATATGAGGAGGAGCGAAAGAGATTAGAAGTTCTCCTTTCATAAGATAGAGGACGTTAGCCATCTCTCTTCAGACTAAATTTACTTTCAGTCGCGTAATTATGTATGTGTTTTTTGATTTTGTTGTAGCTGGCCTTAATTTATTACCGACTATTTACTAGTACATATGATACTTTATAAAAATTTGGTTCCACATAAAAAGTGTTTATATCATTAGATTATTGAGTAAAAGTTTTGTAACAGTTAGTATACCAAAGAGCTGAGTACCACTTATACTGCCTTCAATTCTATCACCACACTAATTGGAAACATTGCAGTGTAAAATCGAACTCAAAGACCTTTTACTTCCACACACTGCACTTAACCTCAATCTGAGTGACTTTAGCAGGTCTATGTGGGATTTGCTTTTAGAGAAGCTGATTTCTACAAGGAAATAGGTTTTATGTAAGTCCTTTTCTTTTGGTACTACTTTAAATTTCTAAGCATCCTACGACTTATCTTCAAACAATTAAAAACCAACACTTGAAGTATATATAAGACACCCATAAAATATTTTCCTTACCTTGTACAATGTAGACCGCTTTTTGTTGCTCCCTTTGGATGTATTGTAAATTAGAAGAGACGTCTGGGCAAATATGTGCCGATCTATATGACCTAACTCTTAACAGTGGTATTATTTTTTTGCCACTTGTGTATTTTTTCTGACACATTAAATCTGCCAACCGAAATCTCTTCAGCTGGTATGCATTAATCGATATAATAGCACGAGTATATGTGGTTCGTCCACCAGCTACGGTTAGCTTGCATGAATGTACATTTGTGACCTGATTCTTGGGTACCGTTACATTTTGACCAACAATTTACCGCAACAGCAGTCACAGCAGCCGCTACACTGCAATGCAAAAATAACAACAAAAATACCTATGAAAATCAATAATTCCACAAGAGCTGCAGCGAGCACTACGTGCATTCGTATAAATGAATCGTACGTGCAATATATGTAACTGATTGTGGCATTCATTCATATGCAACCTACGCATTTTCGCACATTTTTTACACTTCTAATGCATAAAAAGGTGTATAAAAGGCTTAAGTACAAAAGCACAATAAAGTGAGCAAAAAATAATGAAAAAGAAAGAGAGGACAAAAACAAAAATGAGTTGAACTAATCCACACACGACAACTAAAGTCGCCGCATGTTGCATGTTGCATGCATGCTAATGTTAAGTATTTTGGCTAAAAGAGCATGCATGCGCATGTATGTGTTCGTGTGTGTGGTAAGTGATGACCGCATGGCGAATATTTGGCGCTTATTGCAACAGGCTATTAACCGTTGCTTTAAACCCATAAGCTTGCCACAGGCATATCACCACACACACATATGTAAATTTGTATTCATAAGCTTGTGCCTGCATGTACATACCAGTGTTTGTATATATGTGTGCTAATAGCGGCAACAAGTGTGAACATAAATCGTTTTGACACGGGCTCTTTGCCGCAGCTGTGCAACATGAAGTTCACGTAACATATATCCCCCGACCCCCTCAATCTATGCGTATATCTGCATGCAAGCTAACTTGCATTGTGTGCCGCCATATACGAACAACCATGCATAGATATACAAGTATGTATAAGCAATGTACGAGGGTTGGCTTTTATATTTCTGTTTTAGAGAACAAAAACAAATGTTAATCATCGAAAATCATTTTGTTGCTTTTAAAAATATTCTCCATTAAGTTCTGTACACTTTTTATGAGTTTGAACCAGTTATCGAAGCTTCTTTGCCACTCTGATTGTATTTCTAAAACATGCATTCAGAACGTATCAACCGTCTCTTCAGGTTTCGAAATCGTTGACATCTAGTTTATTTTATTTTCATTCGGTGCCAAGT
Source organism: Bactrocera oleae (assembly GCF_001188975.3). Classification (NCBI taxonomy): domain Eukaryota; kingdom Metazoa; phylum Arthropoda; class Insecta; order Diptera; family Tephritidae; genus Bactrocera; species Bactrocera oleae. The sequence continues at coordinate 82,391 of NW_021662565.1, forward strand.
CGGCACTATACGTTTGTTGGAAAAAAATGGTTGCGTACCACTCAGAATTTTTCTGCATTGTTCTAGTGGTATGGTTGCGATATGTCCAATTTTTCCAAAAAAAAAGTGGTAAAAATTTGCTTGGTATTGCTTCATGCTTTTGAAGAATTCGACTCACCTTGAAGCACCCATACTCCTATCACCTGTCACGATGTTATAGGCGTGTTTCGAAGCACTACTATCTAATTTTTTTAACATTTCTCTCGACCAATTAGCACGAGTCATTTTTTGAGACATTGACAAATCGTGTGGAATCGCAAGTGAAATTATTTTTACAGTCAAATGTTTATACAATATATAATAGGCTGGTCCCATTAATGCGTAAAGTGGTCTCAATCTCGCGATCGGTCGCATGACGGTGTTGAAATATAATATCATTTTGGGCACAGCAACAATAGTTGCCAGATTGCGACACTATCATTGCCAACTCATGAATTATTTAAGGCAACCTACGTATTATCATGTTCATAATTGGCTATTAAACTCTGGTGTTAATTTAAACGCTATGAATAATGCTTTGGTGCTTTATAATAGCTGGCAAAAACGCATATTTAACAATGTGGAATAATAAATTTTATGGAAAAACGCCATTATTGATGATTGTGTTGTAGTGCAACAGTTGGGGAAACGCAATACACATTATGTGTGCAATTATAGTTTACAGATTTCAAATAAATTATTATGAATACTTTAACGTATATGTAACTAAGTAATAGGTGAAATTTTTTAAAAAAATATTAAATGTTTTGTTATTATTTGTATTAAGGTTTTAGCTAAAAATTCCATGAACGACGGCCAAGCCAAGTTGGATTAAAGAAAATACCAAAAATATTTCCAATGTTCGATATTCCCGTAAATACTCAACATTATCGAATAGAAAATAAAAATTGTCAAAATGGCAATATTTTAATAAAAAGGTAAATTTTACCCAAAATTTTGATAGTTTTTGGCTTGTCAAAATTAGTAGGTCACTGTAAGAAGAACCGCATACAGAAAATGTAGAAAAATTTGGTAGATATTATATTAGATAACTTGTCTCCGCGTAATCATTCAAGTAAGTTAAGTACTAAATAGTTTCGAGAAAAATGCTTTTAAAGATAAACTGATGAAGCTGATTGAACTGAGCAGCTACAATTAGAGGCTCAAAAACTTTTTGAGATATCGATTAGAAATTTTAGTATGTTCTTTCTAGATGTACATACTGTCAAAGTGTGTTGAAAATCTATCGAATTTACACTAGGTGTGATCCTGAAATATATTTTCTATAAATACATGAGTACATTCAAACACTTTTCTTGAAACGAAAAACAACAAAAGCTAATTTAGTTCGGCGGTTATAGATACTAATTTGATTTTGGATTAAAATTCCATATATACAATGACTTCGAAAAAAAAGCATTTTATTATAAATGTAACTTCTTGAAAAATTGATAACCTTTTGAAAAAAATATATTTAAATTCTTAAATAAAAAAATGCACTTAAAAGGTTTTAGCAAGTGAAGTATTAAAACTACAAAATTTCTAGTCTTGTTTGAACAGTAAGGACCAAAAATCAAGTCAGTTCTCAGTAGTTTTGAGAAAATCGTGTTTAAAATTTTGTATGACTTCCAAATATATTGTATAATATAGACACGCTATTTAAAACCTTGTCCTCCTCACACATACTTGTAGTAACTTTGTGCACAACATAATTGCGGTACAGCTAGTGCCATACCGCACTTTTGCACACATATTAATCTAATATTAATGATATGTAAGGTCCGAAATTAGAATTGAAATCTTATTGAAAATGTGCACTAAATTTAAATTTTAGTTTTTTCTTGGATGCGCTTTTATTAAAAAAAAATTAATATTTTATTATATTTAGAATTCAATGAGAAAAAGTTCTTACATAAATAACCCTAAACGGAAGGGTTGAAGCCAATAAAATAAAGCGCTTAGTTGAAGTAGTTGGCAAAGTCCAAGCTCGCTACTGTATAAAAAAGTTATAGGTATCTGCATCTTTTCTCAAACATTTTTTTATATATATCAAAATGATAGATATGCATTTGTTTTCCATAAAAACACAGTTCCGTATTTAAACTCTCTTTAGTGCACCGTCAATAATTCATATGCATACATATATATTTCTCCGAAAATTTCAAAGCTCAAGCAAAAGCCGCTGCTTGAATAATTTGTGTGATAATTTGTCGTAAGTAATTTTATGGACCGCATTGGCAGTGTCTTACTTTGAAAGTCAACAATTTCCGTGTAATAAACATCAATTGAACTGTTGCTAGAGTCCGCTTTCGGTGGGCATATCAAATTCGCCAAAAGAAAAATTTATCTGCCAAATTGTTAATGAAATTGCCAAAGCATTGCACTAACTCCACACTTGCAACAACAATAAATACACGTATGTGATGTGTGTACACACCCACAACTGGCCGCCCGATCGCGCAACCGAATGCCATAAAAGGATATTTACGCTTAAGTTGTACAAATCTCAATGCGGCTTTGTTGTTGTTGTTGTTACACTATTTGGCTTACCCATAGCTGTTTGCCACAGCTGATAGTCGCAACTGAATTTCTCCCCGATCGCCATATTTGCTACTGTATATTTTTACAACGGCACACACAAATACACATGCAGGTTGGTCCGTGGCGTGGCCGAGTTTGGTAGCCGCAAAGTGTTTTTCTGTCAATAAATTTATGTGACAAAATCATTTTCGAATAAGTTTGATTGATAGTATTACAATGCTAGCGGTTAACCTTTTCGCTAGCAGCAGTGATATTTATGTGTGTGTGTATATGTGTGGGTATTTGCGTCGGTGGAGTGAATTGCTCTCACTTATTGGCAAAGCTTGATTATTTAAAGTGCACCCACAAGTGAGACTCTGAATGCAGTTGGGAGAGAGATCACTGGGCTTGGTAAATACCGTTTTATCTTTGAGCGTTAAATAGTGTTGTTTTGTGAAAAAAGAGAAAAAAAGGGAGAAATTAATATTTTTCATAGAAAAGGCTAATTTTTACTTATTGTTAATTTTTTATTCAAAATCAACGTTTGAAAATTTAGAGTTGAAGCAGTAAACATCACATTTGATAAACCACACACTGAAGCGAAATGAAAAAAATTATGGGACAAAGAAACTCGTTTCCTTCTTAACTACTCAAATACATAATATTCTTTTCTTTTTTACTTAACTACCATATTTAGCCTTTGGTTCGGCAACAACGCAATCATAACCTCAAATTAGTGTTCTTAGTACCAAAGATTACAACAATGACACACATATGTTGAGTAATGACATGAAAAATTACGGAAATATTTTTACGACAACATGTAGTAATTGCATAACACACAGCACTATTAGTAAATGTAGTCATGTAGTATTAGGGTGGTGTCACTGATTGATAAGTATTTTAAAGTATAAAATTCATTGTTCCTAACCGACATATTCAGTAATCGAAATTTTAATCAAAACATTGTTTAACTAATTATTATAAAATATAAGACTATGTTTTCAATGTGCCACAAACCCGAGTTTATTGATCAGCTCAAAATTATTGACACACTCAACTTTATTGACTCTACTCACAAACAGAAAATTTGTCAATAAGGAAAATTTCTTCCAACCGCCTAAACTCTGGGGTTCTGGAACTTCTCATTAAGATCACATGACAATTGTATATCAACAAAAGCCCTTAAACTCAAGATCAAGTTTGACTTGAACTGGTCCATTGGCCGCAAACCGAAGCGATACAAATTTTTTTGTTGGATTGGTATAACCTGCTTTTGTGTTCTTGTGAAGTCTCCTTATGACAGTTAGTGTTTGTTTGGTTACGACGCAAAAAGCTTATCGGGTAATATCTATTTACATGATTCTGGTCACTTTGCGAAACATTTTGATTCATAATAACGCAAACGCAGTTGAAACTCGATTATCTCAAAATATTTTCTGAAACTTATTTGGATTTTCGTATTCCCAAATTTAGGCTTTTTGACTTTTAAATGACGACACAAAAGATAAAATGGAGTACTGCGGCCATTAAAATGAACTATATTAATAATTAATTAATCTTTTAATTTAATATTTAAAAATGTTAATATTGTTTGTAAAGCTGTTTTTTCTTTATAAACAAAAAAAACACTTTGTTATATACAATATAATTTTCTCTATTCTTGCAATAATTGAACCACCCTAATGGACGTGGGTATTTATTGTAGTTCTCTTTTCGAGAGATTCATATTGTTGCATCTTCCCTGTGACGTTGCACAAGTTTACTACAACATGCGTTGCATGTTTTACGACTATTTTATTTCTTACTCAACATAAATTGTAGAAAACATTAGAAATTATGTGATTTAAAATTTTTTTGCAGAGAAAGGGCGTGGCGTGAGAAGATAGCATAGAAAATTGGTGTTGTAATATTATGTATTCGCTGCGGTAGGTGCCAGCGTAAGTTGACGACAGTAAAACTAACTTCGTGAAAAAAAAGTCAAGCGTATTAGCGTACATAGAGTGCAAGTATATTATAGATTAAAAAAATAGTAATAGTTAAAATTTTATAAATTTTGTTATATCGCTCATGTTTGACATATTTTTGTGACCATAAATGATATTGCCAAAAATATGTTTTATTAGTTCGAGAGTTGTATGGCTCTTATATAGTGTTCGAAGGTCATTTCTATTATTTGACCATTGTGACTGCGTCTTTCATTTTGATTATATTCGCACTGTTTGCCAACATAGTCGGTATCTAACTGGTCAGAAACTGTTTGTTTATCATCTTGGGCCATTGACAATTATATTTCTCAAGTGGTTAGGTAGTTTTTGACATTAAAAATACCAACATTTTTTGTTTTGGTTAAACGTACATATTGAGGTCAGAGAAACGCTATTCAATTACCTAAATAATAAGAAAACTAAATAACAAGTTTTTTTTGTTCAATCCACTGTTGAGTTGGAGTGTTCGAGTCTGTGAACAGAAAAGCGTTTTTCTTGAAACTTCATATTTCAAAACTGGCAACGAACTCAGTCCAAAATTAATTTACGTATTCACTTCAAATTTCAACTGTAGCTTCTCAATAATATTATCTAAAACATGCTAAGTTTTTGTTATTAAAGAAAATATTTGGTTAATAATTTATTACTGGTTTTTCGGTAAAAAATTTAACCTTTTTCGCATTTCCGCCAGTTTGCGAAAAACTCAGAAGTAAAGCTAAAAATATACGTACTTAAGAAATTAATATCAATGAACGACATAAAAATTAAGAATCAATAAATATATTTACACAGTTACTAAATAAGCACAACTTATAAATAAATATCATCACAAAAGCCACATTTGAAAATCGCAATAAAATTCCAAACAAGGAATACTTAATTCTCAGAGTTAATAAATACAACCATAATACCTACATTTTCTGCATATAAACACATATTTATGTGCGTAATAATTTTCTAGTCTCCGACTCAGTAACAAATCACAATAGCTTATAGCTTCAACATTTTTTGATCGGTCATTTAGTTTTCAACAAACTATTGCTTGCAAGCTAAGCACCAAATGAAAGACTTAAGCCACAAACCCGATTTCATGTGATTAATTTATTAAAATGTGCTTACGAGTACAATGCCTTACGCCGCATTGCGCAAAAATATTATGACAAAACAAAAAAGACAACTTGAAGCTAATTTCATCTGCAACTCGAACCGGTTTCATTGGCCACTCGCATGGCGACAACGTGAGCCCCGGCACCGTTAACGCTGTGGCAACTCTACATTGACTGGCGTCACTTTGTCTCCATTGCCATCATAATCTCGTCAGAGTGCCGGCGTCAGTCGGATTGACTGCATTTAGATATAACTGAAAATTGTGTTTGAAATAAAGAGGAATTAATTACTAGTCATAGAGCAACACAAGCGCAGAGTTCCATTTATGTTATATAAGCAAGCATACGAAGTATACCGCATATGAAATAAACTCATAGCATATATGAATATAACAAGAAAATACATTAGTTTTATATTAGTTTCACATATTGATGGTATATATATAGATAAGGCCTCTCTGTTAAACCTTGTTTTCATTAAAAAGCGTTATATTCTTTTTACAAACAAATTAATGTGGAAACTCGAAGTATTTTAGAGCATGTCAAGAATCGCCCCAATACATAACATGCTTAACTGTGGAGTTTACTTTATATTAATTCCGGCCACTAGGAAAATCTGCGCCGCGAAGTTTGCTTAGTAGAATCGACTGTTTTTACTCGTCCTTGGTATCTGGTGTGTATCAGTGCATCTGTGTTTCGTCGACAATCTCGGAACATGGCAGAAACTCCTTCAGATTGTATTCAAATAGCGTCAAATGTTGCTGTGAAGTCATCTCACAGTAGCGCCGACACCTTTCTCTTTTCGAATATTTCTTACATGATATCAGCCACGCAACTTCTTGAGATGCCTACGGTCTATCTCGTGCATGTTCAATCGGCGGTCAGTCAATTAGGGATTTTTGACTGTTGTTATGTTATTCTCTGTGGCAGTGATTTTCAAGTCACTTGGGAATATTTTATCAAAATCTAACGTTAAATAAATTTGTTACAGCCACCACCTAAGCATAAGGTTCACCGTATACAGCATCCAAACAATGTGCGATACTACTGTCCGATTTCCCTACAAATGAAATCACCTACCGATATTGCCTTTTTCCATTTTTCGTAAATCTGCAGACATGCCTGCTTAACACGCGATCAAAACACAAAAATCTATTTCATTTCGGCTGAAATAGAGAGTTAAACTTTTCCATATCTGCTATATGCAGTTATATAAAAATACCAGGTAGTGTTAGAAATTACACTAGGCTTAAAAAAGTTCATAAACTAGTGAGTCCAAAAGTGCTTGCTTATTGCTATACCCGTATACTTATTGTTTTGTCCATGATATCGTTTTTAACTATATATCATCAAATTAATTTGTTTCTTAATAGTTTTGTGAAGGGATCCGATCTCGAAGCAATAACATATCACATGGTCCGAATAGCATTAATTTGTTATTTTAAGTGACCTCAACTCGCCATAATAACAATTTATGCTATACTAATTAGAAATTCAACACACAGATTTCAATCAAATTGAAAATAATTACTTTTTTAACCAGCTACTAAATTTGAACAGAATGATTTCAAAATGCTTTTATAATAATCTCGATTTTGAGCCCAGTTTATTCGCATCCAACGCTTAAATAATACAAAACAATTGAATCTATTCGACAAAATCTAAATAAAATTTAAACATTATTTTAAGTAACGACTTTAATCGTAAAATAGTAAAAATTTTTCCATTTGGTCAACGAATTTTCCACAATTGAACAATAAACACATTATCGTCCTTTTAACCATGGTACATTGCTCCAAAGCCTATCTGCGCACTTATCTGTCAATTTATTTCGACACACCTGTCAACTGCCCACACATTTACATATATACGCAAAAATGCGCCGAAATCGAAAATAAACTGAAAACTGCACAACGTGTGCATTGTGTTTATTGTTGTCACCTTTTCATTTTCATTACGGCGCTGTTTCGCGCTTTTATTTTGTTGTCAACTATTAACTTTAGCAAGTGCGCTGCGACAGCCCCTGCGTTACCTATGAAAAGCTGACGAGTTGTTGTTTTCATGAAATTTTCCAATTAAGCCAACCTGCACCTGCAGAAAAAAAGCGAAAATTCAACAAATAAATGAACTGAAATTAGATAAAAATGCGCAACTAATGACTGTTGACAAATAAATAATCGGGTCTAAGCATGTGTATACGAGGCCGGTCTGATAAGAGCTTACTTTTCCAAAAAAAGAACAAAATTTTGAAAAATTGTGATTTTCTCTCCTTTTAACTCGATACACGTGACCCGTTATGTTTTCTGGAGATCCGCCAAGTAGACCCCATGGTAGCCATAGCTTCTTCATTTCACAAAAATTTCAGCCCTCGCTGATTTTTTCAAGTTTAGAGACAGAAAAAATATGCATTGCGCTTAGTCTTGAAGTATATGGTGGATAGGGCAGCAGTTTGTAGCCCAATTCACCGTTCCACATGCATCTTAGTCGAATTGTGAGGTTGAGAATGCGTTTTCTGCAACTCGCCATCTAATCGGACTAATAATAGAAGTTAGTTGATCAAATGATCGTATTGTACTTTTTCGGGTAATCGATGTGGATTCCACCTTGTGAGTTGCTGAAAATGATCGGTTTGTTTATAGGTTTATATCTTGTTATCCTCCATGGTAGCCGTTTTCGGAACTCCTGGACATGGCTTAAAAAAAAAGATCTTAAATATCCATTGCGATAGTGGTGCCATTCAGCAGAGAAGCGAAGTTATCGGGTCTCCCTCGTATGTAAATTTGTGCTGTCCAGTGCGCTATCGCCTCAATTCACCTGCACTTTGTATGTGTTCACAGTTATATATATCGCAGTGTGCAGTTTCTCGCACAATCATATCGAGTATTTGCAAACAGTGCTGCCCATTTGTGGCCAGAAGGCGCAGACTACCTGTCGCGGTGGTGCGCACGCGTGCAACTTGGGCGCCCGCAGTTGCCGATGTTGATTAGATAAACAACACTCCAGCAAATGAGCCGATAAAAACAACAACGGCTCATACAAAAAAACCCATTCACAAACACACACACATACATGCGGGCAGCCGTTCAAAAATTACACAAACGTTTAACTCTTTATGGTGATTAAAGACAGAGCCGTGAATTGACTGCAACTTGTACCTGTTTGAGATTGCGCTGTATCTGCTGCCGTAATATTTCCTGATGACGCGGAATGTGACTGCGTGTCTGTCCGTCTCTGGTTCCAACTGCATGTGCCACTATTTTGTTACCGATATTTTGATTTTGCTCCAGGTTTAGTGCATTGTTGTTGTGCTTGTGCTTGCAGCGCTCTTTCATTTTTATTGGAGAACGCTGCAATTGATTTGTGTCAGCAAATCTTGTCACATTCACGCCACTTTGCCGCGAGCGTTTCGATGAAATCAGGGTACGCAGAATGAAGTTGTCATGTTGCAAATATCAGTTGCATATTTTATGTATTCACTCATGTATTTATATGTGATGTGTTTGATGAAGTGGCTTTCGTTTTCGAATTGCTTTTGGTTTCTCTTCGAGTCAGTGCATTTATTGGCGTATCAATTGCATTTGAATGCTTAGAAATTTGCTTTTATGCATTACGCCACGAAAATTTACTGGATGCTGCAAGTAGTATATCTAAGTTGAAATATGGTGAGAAATTTTGGAAGCAAGGCTTTTCACTAAGGCTATCGCAACCTTCAAAGTGCATGAAGATAATTTTTGTGGAATAGTTATAAAAAGAGAATAGCCTAGCTCATTATTACAAATGATTTCTCCCAAACCATATATCGAGCAGTTATACCAATACCGAAGGAAGCTCAGTTCTATTTAACTTAATCGCGAAGCAAGCTTCGCCTTCCTCTCAGCAGGGAAGACGCTGGTTGCAATTTGAATAAGTTAAATGCTAGAAACTTCCGCTACTTTATTGATATAAGTCAAGCTAATTTGTACAATATTGAATAATCTTTACTTCTACTGTACATTCTATAGTATTAAAAACTCTAGAGGAGTATCTAATGTATTAAAACACAACCAGCCGACACGGCAATGGAACTCTGAGGTAGAGTTGATGGCGGACAGACCAAAATCGGAAAATTACCTATGAAAATGCCCTGCTTTAATCCGATTGAGATGATTCAACAAAAGTGCCATTAAGAGCGATACAATAATAATATCTTCCAACCTTTCGATACCATTTTTGTAATAAAATTGGCAATAAATCTGCATAAAAAGAAACCTCAGTATTAACTATTATCTCTTCATTATCGCTTTATTTCTTTTAGAATATTCTGTTGAAATCTGATGACAGGAAAACAATGTCTGCAGTAGGAAATATGGAGGATGCAGAATCAATTTGAACTCGTGCAATTTTACCGTTTTCATTCCTTAGCGACAAGAAGAGATGAGTCAATGTGAGTTCGCGTGTTACATACTTTTCACTCGGACTCATATTTTTCTTCTTGGCGACAGCTAGAATCAGACTCATATGTTCCTACAAACAACTGAAGTTTGAAGTGATAATCTCTTAGCATGAAACACACACACTACTTCATGAAATTTTTTTGAAACAAGTGAATGAGTATATAAACGATATCAATTTATCATAAATTCAACTGACTACACAACCGCAACCAAAACTATAGTAAAAAAATCAATATTCCTAATTATTTCAAAATCCCATTTAATTAATTTTATAACATTAATACTGCATTATAACACGATCTTTTAATTCTTTTATTACTAATTTGAATAGGTTAACGTAAGTTGTTGCAAAATTAGTGATCAACCAGCCAGAACACCTCCAACCACAGGCAACTTTTGCGGTACATTACCTACAGGTGAAAGAACGTCTTGTTCCACGCCGCCGGCAAGAGGCAAGCCGGCCGCAGCACCTGTCAAAGGGCCTGTAGCAACGCCAATCGTTTAACCCACAGGAAGGGGTAACTGTGGTCTACAATCGCCACGAACGAAAAGCACTAGAAAAGGAGTAGAAATTTATAAGGACAGTTCTTAATTAAAACGGTTTATATTATTATACAAACGCACTTGTTAAAAACAATAATGCAAAAGCTACAGTGCTGATCCGAAACATGTTTTGCTATTAAGTTTCTATGCAGTGGAAGCTCGCAAAGTAGAACCTGCAGTAATAGGAATTTCGAGAAATCAGAATCAGGGTTTGAGTTTTAAGAGTCTTCTTTGTCACAAATAAAGCAATCAGTGAAGGTTGGAAATTCATCTTAAACTTGCCTCAGATGAGTAGTCTATCCACCTCTATTAGGGGCGATAACATCGAAAAAGTTAAAGAAACATTGTTTTAACATCGTGATGTTAGCATCATTCTGGTCATGTTCCAGCATGATTGTAACTGACTTTGGGAAAGTGTGTGCTGGCCACCATTTTTTACTTGTGCATTAAGAAATGCCTTAACGGTTTAGGATTGCATATTATGTTGAAGGAAAGACTAATTCGCTCTAATCGAGATGACTGTTGCAGAGCCTGAAAAACCTTTGAAATACTTCTATCTATATATATACTATATATGTATGAACAGATCGCCATTTGAGTCCTAGCACCTAAAACTAAATCATCTGCAGTTTAGAACTAGCATCCCGCAGTATAATTTGTAACATAAAGGGTAACTGGTTCCTGTGGCGCGGCTGGTAGACGAATTGAACAATCAATTGCGAATTGGATAATTAATCAAGATTCAAAATAGGAAAACAACGCAAAAAGCCAATATGAAATACAATTATAAACAGAAAAAGAACAATTATCGGCAAGCAATTGTGACTAGAAATACAGTGACTGTCGAAATGAGGCAGTACACTCAGATGTTTGTATGTATGTATAGCCAATTAATGTCGTTTAATTGCATTTGATTGCAGGTTGCAGATAACCGGAAAAGAACACATTCTTTGCTCGTTGACGGCCCAATGGACAAACAAAAACAAAAGAAATACACACACACACACATACATGCATACTCGTAAAAGAAAAGAGAATGATACAAAAGCGTAGCGCCGACGCACGCGCAGGCGACTCCAACGCCGACTATGAATTGATTATTTTTCCAAAGTTGCAGCTCGTTGGTGGCGCTGAGGTGTACCACCCATGGTTTGCAAGGTAATTTTAAAACTTTTCTATTGTTATGTTTTCTCAAATTTTTATTCTGCGCTTTTTGTCGCTCTAGCGCTATTTTACTTTACTTGCTTTTTGTTTTTTATTTCTTTATTTGTTTGTTGCGTTTTGCCCTTTTCACTCACAGCTTGCTGTCTAATTAATGCACAACATGTTGCCGTTTCGTTAAAATAAAGGTTTAATGATATTGACGAGCTCCGAGAGTCCCAGCACCAAAGTATCTATACGCAAGTTGCAACTTGTGGCAGCAAGAACAGCGACGGCGACTTATGCTATCTCTTTGGTGATATGTGTGTGCATTTCTACAATTCTTTTCACCTGCTCATTTGCTTATAAAACAATTCCTATCCTTTTTATACCCTATATACACAATGGTTATATTAAGTTTACCATCGAAATCGGAAACCCTATAAAATATATATTATATATAAATGTCGTTGGAATTTCGGACTACATATAGCTGCTATACAAACTAAGCGATCGGAGTCAAGTTCTTGTAAGGAATTTTGTATTTGTGTATGGTATTATTGTAAATTGTAAAAGGCTTCGAACAACCGAAGTTAACATTTTTTTTTTGTCTTTGTTGTTTGTATGCACTTTTAGTAATCCAAGCTGTCTCGCAATTTAGAGAAATGCCATGATGTGCCTGTGTCGGCTACTGATCGGCTTGAAATCTTGTCAGCGTCACTTTACTTTGAGAAATTCAAACAGCTAACAAGTTGCTGTAGTTTAATTTTAATACTTTTTATGTATGTGCATGTATTTTTTTTTTAATTTTTACTGCCTTCGAACTGATCACTGCCATGGCTCTCGCGGCGGGACAGAAGCCAATCGCCGGATTGATTAAAATGTTGAACAACTTCATCTCGATGATGCGAAAAGGGCTCCAGCTACAACTCTTCCAACCTACCTAGACGTGTGTGTGTGTGATGTTGTTGCATGCAAAGCGTTCACTAGGATCCAATGACAGCGTCTAACTCAAATGAATATTCCTGTTCATGGTGTTATTGGGGGCTGGTCGTTGGTTAAGTGGTGGTTGTTGATAAGGTCGTATAGTATGTTAACCTTAACGAATGTGGTAATTTAGAATGTAAAACAAGCCATAAAAGTCACTTGACTTGATTTTTGAACTTCTGCTAAGAATTTGAATATTTGATTTCGTGCTTTTATATTACAAACACCTGAAATTTCTAACGGTTTACTATGAGATATACCTATAGTTGTGCTCTTTTACTGTAGTCTCGCATCATGCTACCACCGAGGATTATGGGTTTGATTACTAGTTGTTTGTAATACCTGAAACTATTCGGGTTGGATAAATAGTTATATATGTATAAATGACCAGGATAACGAAACAAATGAAATTCCGAATAACTATCTGACCGTCCGTATATCCGTACAAACGATAACTTAAGAGATCTCGATAAAACTTAGTACATGTCTTCCTTGACGCAATAAAAAGGCGGACAACTTTCCGCCCACAAAACACCGTCAATTGAAATTCTAAAAATTTCATATCTAAGCCGCTAATTAAGATATAAAAGTAGTATTTGATACAATGAATTTCAATAGAAGAGGCAATATGTGGTTTGAAAAATATTAAAAAGTGGGCATGGCATAGGGATGGACTATGTGGACCCCAGTGAACAATGTCTGAGCTGTTAGAGAAAAAAGCAATAAATATGAAAGATATATTGTATAATGTAACTATTCTTGTGTCAAAAATCGATAAAATATGGTAGTACTTCCCCTGGCCATATAACTACTATAAAGATTTTCAACCTTCCGATTTACTTGACATGGCATATATTGGTCAATATGTTTTAATGAAGTTCATAGAGCATTTTCTTCTTTTAATAGTATATCGTCAAAAATAGGTTAACGTATTGATCAGATAATACTAACCCTACCTCCCATATACCCATTTAAATTAATAGCAGCACGCACAGCTTTTTATTGGTAGTTACTCTACTAGTACTTAGTAGACACACTTTCTGTGGGGTATTTGATAGGACATTTTTCTCTACTCTGATCAGAAACTGTAGTCAAATGTACTGGTATCTGATATCTGGTATTTATCTTTCAGTGTGTAAATTATCTTCAGAAAATGGCTTGGAAAGAAATGCAATGACTTCCAGGACATACTGATATTCCAGGTAACTGCGAAGCAGATGGACAAGCCACAACAGGCACCACCTTAAAATTAGGAATTTTTTATGCTGGCTACTCGTAGAGTTATTACGACGAGTACTAACAGGTCACTGTCTAATTGGCAGGCATGCCAGCAGGCTAGAAAAGCCATATAATGACTATTGTAGAAGTTGTCAGGAGGTAGTAGAGGAGGAGACTAGCAAACATCTTCAATGCGGAACGTAACTCTCTGTATTATCGAATAATAGGAAAACAATTGCAACCATCGGTCGAGGAATTTTTGACGATATTTTGGAGCTTACACAAATTTTTGTACTGACGAACAATAAAGTGAGACGATCTGAGTTCCGGTGGTTTCACAATGTGCGTTGTCAGACAGCCATTCCACCTACCTTCTTACCTATACTTGAGTAGTGCCAAAAGGTAATACAATCATTTAAGACCTTCCCCTAGCCCCAATGTACCCTTTAAAGTGATTTCGGACTACCCTTGACTTTGGACGTTAGTCGGTACTTCATATACTGAAGAAAACCAGATTTTATCATTGAATATATACACACTTATGCCGCTTGTGAGTGCATCACCTGCCGCACAGAGGGCGCACATCTAAAGTAGACATTATCGACTACTGTAGAATGAACTGTGAGTGTTTTTCTTGTTATTGTTTGCATTAAGCATCAACACTCAATCTGTCCGGGAGTCTTTTGAACATGTTTTCATATTGAAAATTTAGTAGAGCGTGGTTAAATACTATTTTAGTTCTGTTTTAAAATTGAACTTGGATTATATAATCTGTGATATTTAACATATTGAAAAGACATTCTTGTTAGCATTTAAAAAAAGAGAAGCAACGCTTTTTTTTCCGCATATTTCTAAGACAGAACTAATGGTCCCTCTCTCTATATCGTCTGTATATCTGTACAACCGAGAACTAATCACTCAGTTATGAGATATCGATCTGAAATTTTGGACCCGTACGATTTTCCGAAGGATATGCTCACGTATCGGACCACTATAGCATATAGCTGGCATTGAAACTGACCGATCAAAATCAAAATAAAAGCCTGCGGTATTTCTTTTTTAATAAAACATTTAACCAAATCTCGTTAATTTCTATTCTCACGATTGTCAGATCAAAAATTTTTAATTTGGTCGCATTATTAAAAATTGTGTAATTCAACTGAAAAAAATATTTATGCTAAGTTAGCTCTGGTTTCAACTCACCTTTTCTTATTTTTTTCCAAACCCAATTAGATCCACAATAAATCAAATAATAACAACATATATATTTAAATAATTTTAAAGATTTTTATTAAATATTATTCAAAGGTAATATCAACAGTTTGTTAGAGTTTAAAAAAAACTAAACCTTAGCGGTGAAAAATCTAAAAAAGTACTTACCTTCATCTAGATAATAGAACAAAAAATCACAGATTATCTTTAAAATCAAAAAATCACGAACAGGTTAGCCGATCATCAGCTGCAATGCATTTCAGGAATTTCACTTTACAGCTGCGTTAACTCATTTATGGTCATTTCCCTCTTAATGCTAAAATGCAACACAACAACAGAAAATGCATTGGAACTAGAAAATTACACTGCCTAAACATACTTCGGATTTACCCTCCTCGCCGAAGAATATGAGTTCGTTGTCATCAAGTATTAACGATTTGGTGTAATGTATGCGGTTCTCAAAAATAATAATTTCCTATCGTTTTATGCTAGTATGCGTCCCAGATAATTAGCGGCACCGGTCGATGAACCGTATGGGCCGAAGCCAAGAATGTAGATTCTGAAAAAAATTTTGTAATGTTAATTTGAAAAAATATTTGTTGCGGCCTAACAAAAACAAAAATAAAATTGTTTGTAGCATTATAATAATTATTTTGGTTATATTTTCGCACTTGTTCATTGATTACTTACCAGCAACGCTGTAATAGCTGTGGCTTTTCGATTGACAGTACTACCGCAGGTTGTAGAACCCGAAGAGCTTAATGGCAAACAGGAGAGTGCCGATCTGCATATAACACCACGGGACGCTAGCGATGTGCTGATTGGTTCGGTTATTTGTATAGTATACTCACATCCGACATTGTAGATGTCGCTGCTTCTACTGCCGTTGCCGCTGCCATCCGCTGCTGAATCGGCATCTCCCTCATTAATAGGCCATTATCATTGTTTAGTGTTTCCACTGTAAATACATAAATTAAAAAAAAAGATCTTAAAGTTGCTTTTCAAGCATCTTAACAAAATAAATGTGTAGAAAAAATCTTAAAAAGAAATCAGCACGAAAATTGTGTAGTTTACCTAATGTTTTGCCATTAGAAAAATTTTACTCCGATTATTTTCAATTTTAACAAGTTAAATCACAGTAGTGCCCAAAAACAACACAGTTAAGTAAGTGTTCAAATTTACCACTGAGTGTGTTACTAAATTTACAATTGTCCTTCACTTTGACAAATAGTAATTTATCTGCAGACAGAATTTGAAAAAATAATAAATATATAGGGCAAGTCAAAGAACATATTCCGTGAAAAATAACTTCACACGTTTTTAAATCATGTTTATAAGTATATGAGCGTATATTCCATCATCTGCGCGTGCACTTCACACAATTGAAACCCATCCAACACACATTTGTCAGTGTTACCTTATTGATGCTTTCGCTCCATTATGGCTGTGACTAAATGTGGCTCTGTGGAATTGACGGGACACTTCATTATGGACCCGGAAATTATTTGCGCTTTTGAAAGCTCTAATAAATGAGCTTGTAGTGAATAGACAAATGACGGATGATATTGATATATAAGGATATATATATATATATATTTTTACCTATTAATTTTTTAAAATTCTTAATCTTATTTATTGCCTTTTCTGTTAGAAAATGATACGCATACACGCAGACACATACATATCTTCGCGTATGTAATGTTGCTTTCTTTGTTCATTGCCATACAAGTTGGTGTCTTTAGTCTTTAGAGTTTTATGGTGGACTGCTTTAATAAACAAGTGAAACGAAACAATACTATTGACGTTGTTGTAATAAAAATGAATTAATAATTAAATACTTTCCATTTATTTTATAATGGTTTAAGAACTAGTGAATCAAGTAGGATGCTCTTTGTCTATCAAACCTCTGCGGCTGTAGCATTAAAAAAATATATACCAAAGTTAAATTAATAAATTATTCTTTTTGGCACAATTATATTTTGAAATCCGTAACGATTTTGAGTATTTATAAATGTCCATGAAAATTTTGCTAATTACAAAATAACAATAATTTGCTCTGCAAGCAATTTATGAAACATATAGGTATTATCTCTATATAATAATATTATAATTGCCAAATATTAGCTTTGAACATAAGTCTCGGAAATCAGTTCTAAAACTAACACCCAATAAACGGTACAAGTGCTAACTATGAACACACACGACTTGTTTGTTAGCTAAATTGCAACACAGCAAAAAAAAAAACTATACCACAACAAAACATTATTTTTCCATTTATTTTTTCAAATTTTCCATCTTTATGCACACGACACGTTTGCTTTTTCTAATTAACACGCAAAATCCGCCTACCGCTAAACAACAACGTTGTCCGACAAGCCAACACATGCGCTGAAGAACTAATAAGTAAACAGTTATGCGCTAACAAAATTTTGCAAATCTCATATATGAATTGGCAGCTGAAAAAAATAAAAAAAGTACGAAAAAATGTTGTGCGTAGCAAAAAGTTGCGATTTCAATTTGGAAGGCAGGCAGGTAGCTGCTAAATATGTTTGCCAACTAAATTTGCATTTTCCATCAGCTGTTGGGAAAAATATTTATGCGGCATACCACATGTGGCAAGCAGTCGAAAATATTCACCGCCTATTCGCATGCCATTTAAGGCAGATTTCTTAATTTTGCGATGGAGATATGAGCA
>NW_021662611.1:5706-29705 GCF_001188975.3 Bactrocera oleae
GTTAGGAAGATTGGAAAAAAAGGTGGCATATGTGTATCGCCTCTAATGGTGACTATTTTGAAGGGAATAAAATAAATATTGAAGAATAATTAACCGTTTTTGTTGTTTGAGCCAGTCTCGTTTATATTTGAGCAGAAGGTGTATATAATTTATGAAGTCTCCGACGTTTTTTTCTGGGTATAACAGACTTCGTGGCAAACTTAATATACGCTGTTCAGGGTATAAATATGATTACATGATAAAAGAATGAAAAAGCTACTACAACAAAAGCTGATAATTTGGTATCGATTTAAAGGAAGGCACATTTTTTGAGAAAAATTCCATTTTATTAGTCAATATGGTTGCCATCGAAATCGATACATCCATTTTAACGATCTTCGCATTTTTCCAACAAGTTCGCCCTCAAACGTTTCTATATCAGTACGGTGTTTACAGTTATATTTATCCTCTTTTCCCCCAAAATAATCTCTAAAAATTATTCCAGGCTTCTCCTAAAATATTGACGCCATAACTTTGCCATCTGTATATAGGATGCCTTTACGCTTCAGATTCGGTTCAATGCTTTCAGTCTTTCAGACTATCGATTTAACTCCAGGTTTAAATGACGAGGCCATGCTTCCCCCTTTGTCGCACACTGATGCGAAAGTTCGGATTTATTACAATTGAACAGCTCCAAGCACTTTTTTCAAGTAAATTTAATAAGAACAAAACTTATTAAAGTTGTTCCCATTTATTTATTACTGGCCCGTCGTCGCAAAACCTGGTGGACTCATTTCTGGAGAAGAGGACAGGTATTTTTTTGTGTGGATGATTAAGAACCAACTAACGCTCGAGCAAAAGATGAGCTTGGAAAGAAATGCACTGCTTATCCACCGTTATAATAAGGGGAATAGGTTAGAGTTAAATTGTTTGCCGTGTGGTAATTGTAGAAAATAAGAGGAGGGTCGAGATATGGAAACATTTTGGAAATTCTTTACCACTTTTCCGCTTTTCGAAATTTCAGCTAAATACTTTGGATTTCACACCTTCAGTTATTTAAGTGATACAGCACAACAACACAAAAGAATTGTTCGTGCTAAAAAAATATCAAGTTACAAATCAACCTTTTCGTTTCTTACTCTTTTGAACAGTAAAACATTGCCAAATTCTTTGTAAATATTTTAATATAATCGTTAACAATAACAATAACTAGCTTGGTTCAACAACAATTTCGAAACATTTTTACATATTTCTTGCAATAAATTTAACAAATCAGTTCTTCAGTAAGGCAACGGTTCAGTCCTCCGTTTTAAAACCCAACTTAAACACGGATGATGGAAGAGGGCAAGTAGGCGTTACGGGGAGCATGCACTTCGGGTGCTTGAACTGGAGCTTGAGATGCGAAGTTGTGCACTGGGGCAACANTTGGTCAAATAATCGCGTACAAGACGAGACGTATGAGCTGGATTTTGGAACAAGTCGAGCAGACACACGTCTCATGCCCAAAACATCGTGAATAATGCTATGAGCGGATCGATTTGATATGTTGAGCTCACTAGCTATCTCTCTTTCAGTCACACGACGATTTTTCAACACAATTTTCTTTACTTTTTCGACGTTTTCTTCGTTTATCGACGTTGCTGGACGACGATCATGGGGCAAGTTCTCCAGCGATGTACGGCCGTCCTTGAACGACTTATACCAATCAAAAATACGTGCACGGGATAGGCAAGATTCTCAATATGCCTTCTGCAACATTTTCATTGCGTCCGTCGCACTTATTCCATTGGAATAACAAAATTTCAAACAAACACTTTTTGCTCAACGTTAATTTCCATAGTAAAATTCGAAAAACACACTCGAAGTTGACTTGTTTATAGTGCCTTAAAAAAAAACTATGTGACAGATCGCGCTCAAATTTGACATGTAAACATATAACAGTCCTGCCAACCTAAGCCATATGTCATGTCCTTGTCGAGTTATGGATAAAGTCTCGTTTTGCGTTGAGCAGAAGGTATAAATGATAAACAAATTTATACGGCAACGCGAACTAGTCCTTCAGTTTTTGAGATATCGTTCTGAAATCTTTCTCCCCAAGAAGCGGCTCATTTCAGTCAATCTGTCAGATCAATGTTCAGTCAATCTGTCAAATTTGAACTTATTACCATGTGCACTCTCAAGAGACACACCTAGTGCGACAGCATAGAAAAGAGACGGTTTTTGGAAAATAAAAATTAACTACTAAATCGAATGTTTTCTAATTATCAGGGTATATTAATGTGCTGATCTTTATAGGGTCTACGACGTCTCCTTTGTGGTGTTACGAACTTAAAATACCCTGCTAAGGGTATAATTAAATAGTTTTCGTGTTACGAGCAATTTCAGACGTCGCTAACAAAAATCTCTGCTATTGCTGCAATGATTCCGGCCTTCTGCTTGGATGAAATCTAAAACAAAAATTTCTATTAGAAGACATTATTAAGTATTTGTCTTATATCGGCCAGGTTGAAAGTAGCAAACTGGTAATGTATGGTAAATATTGAAGAAAAGAAGAGTGTTCATCGAATATAAATATTTGAATGACTCATTTTTAAGTTTCGGAACTCCAAGGCTAATCTGTTATATTGTGTTCCAAATGTGTCTAACTCTATTTCAATCTCTATCCGTTTATGTCTTCTCTTTTCGCGCAGATGTTACCATATTTCTCGTATTCAAATGTACGTAGATATACATATATGTACATACATTCTGTGCTAAATGCTTGAATTCTTGCATTCTGTAAAGCGATCATCACAAATGAAATTTAGTCTTTAATCTTTATACTAAAACCATTGACTTTGTTGTAGTTGTATACTACTTGTACTTCGTCCGATGAGCATCGTTTCAAAATAAAATTTGCATAAATAATTTCATAATTCAGCTAAAACACAGGAACTACATAAGTAATATTATGTGTGAATATTGTGATGGTTAACTAAAGATGACGCAGCAGACGCATTAATACGGTTTGCAAAATAGCTATTGATTTT
Source organism: Bactrocera oleae (assembly GCF_001188975.3). Classification (NCBI taxonomy): domain Eukaryota; kingdom Metazoa; phylum Arthropoda; class Insecta; order Diptera; family Tephritidae; genus Bactrocera; species Bactrocera oleae. The sequence goes on from NW_021662611.1 coordinate 8,715, forward strand.
CTGTATGTTGATGAACTTTTTGCCGCTTCCTCTTATTTACAAGGTCTTGCATTTGCTCATTATGTTGGTAAGAGATTTCAATGTGCTTTAGGTAGAAGCTGCTAACGCAAACATACGCATTAACTGTAGTTTTGTTTATTATTGGTTTTATATTTAGAAGCAGATCACAACGGTGTAGTATATATAGCACGTTTCAAAATTGGTCAAATCAGAAACAAAACATTCTTCAAAGCAAAAGAACTTCAAGATGCGTGCATTCTTTGTAAGTTTTAGAAGTGCTAATTTTAATCAAATTTTGTATGACACCGTCTACATTTCCGGATTATGAATAATAAATTTTATTTAATTTTCATGCTGCTGAAGACCAAACCGCCATCTACGTTTTGCAGAAACAAAGTGATATCGGAGACTTGGCTAATAAACTCAACTCTATCAACAGCCAGAGCGCCCACAAGCCCGAAGTACACTTCGTCAAGTATCGTACTCCAGAGGATGCTGCCAACGCTCAACGTGCTATCCAATCACAATACGACCAATTGGGTGGTAACTCCCAAGCTCATGATGGTGGTGTTGCCCCAGTGCACAACTTTGCATCTCAAGCTCCAGTTCAAGCACCCGAAGTGCATGCTCCTCGTAACGCCTACTTGCCCTCTTCCATCATCCGTGTTTAAGTTGGGTTATAAATCGGAGGACTGAACCGTTGCCTTACTGAAGAACTGATTTGTTAAATTTATTGCAAGAAATATGTAAAAATGTTTCGAAATTGTTGTTGAACCCGGCTAGTTATTGTTATTGTTAACGATTATATTAAAATATTTACAAAAGAATTTTGATTTGTGATTTATTGTCTTCCCCTCAGTGCTAGACGGAAAATGTTATTTTTGGCACGGTTAACTTTTTCATCTATCCAAAGTGTTGATAGAAGTCACGAATACTTTTGTCAGAGTGCTTGTTTTACACTTCAGTTTAGCGAAGTTTTTAAGGCTTTTAATGCACCATTATAAAATATAGTTTTTTCCAGTTTTAATTTTTTTGTGCCTCAGGAAATGGAGCTTATATCATAAAAGGTTTTTTACAGAAAGGTCAAGCCCTTTTTTGATATAGTTAAGTACAAATAAATACCAGATTGTGTAGGGTACCACAATCAACATGATCTGCCAAAAACAGCAACAAAAGCATGTCCTAATTTTCACTATTTCAATACTATAAAAATAATTTTTATGGATTTAGTTGTTTTGGAAAATTTATAGCCTGAACAAATTGTTTTTGTTGCATATAAAGTCACTGTTCGGGCAGCGCGTCAAGTGTGAAGTGTCAGCGGCGTCCCTTTAAGTCTGACGAAACGAAGAAGTTAACACGGTCGAGTATGTAAACGAAGTATGCCAGTTTTTAGTAAAGTTGCAGGCACCTTTAATATAATTATGAATTCATAATCGCTCGCAGATATTAAATAAAATTGTGATATAAAGGCCATAATTCCATAATGTGCACATTTACATTCAGCGATATTTAAATGAAGAAGTCATTATGTCAAATGCGCAGCAATCGTTTTTTTGTATACGAAATTTACGTACATATTCATTTGAGAGCCTTTCGTAATATTTTATACCCAACGCTTAGGCCAAAGTGGTAGAGTATTTACAAGTATTAGAGTGGTTAATGTGTATATTGCAGATTTAATATTGAAGACGATATTCAAGATGGACCAGTCCAGGAACTATTCGGGATTTGTTTATTGTAAATATCTTAATACTGCTTTGACAGTTTATTAGGTTAGTGGAGATCTTATGATATTTTCATGTTATTCTACAGTGTATACTAAGTTTGCCACGAAGTTTGTAACAACCAGAAAGAAACGTCGGAGACTCTATAAAGGGTATATGAGTAGCTGCTATCGGACCACTATAAGATAAAGCTACCATACAAACTGATCGATCAATATTTATTTAATGTGTGGAAATCCTTTTTGTTTGATAAGTTAGTTGTCGAAGTTTGGCACAGCTTATTGAAAAAAGCAACGCTACAATTTCCGAATGTATAAATGTAAAATTTACGAAATTTTTCGAAATTAATCTCTAAATAAAATTAATAAAGTTTTGACTATGTCAGATGCAAAAGATGATTTGTTAAAATATGAATCTTACATACTGGCCTAAGTGATAAAGAGTTAATTTAAATTATATTAATATCTATATAAAGGCGATTATCGACATACCTAAGCGGGCACTGAACACCGATTTTTTTTTGTGTTTTCTCATCCAACTACCATGCGTGCTGGCAAACTCTCTCATTATCTCCGGTTAAGGCCTGCTGTTTTAGCTCTAACTTAGTCCCTCTCACAATCATAGTACTCAAAAGCAAACATAAAATGGAAGGGTATGAAGAAGTATGCCATGAAAAAAGAGAATAGTAGTATTCACTACAAATTATATTTTGTACGTTGGGTATAAAAATTTGAGAGCGCAGTGTGAGACCAATATTGATTTCTTTTCTTGTTGATATTAGTTTCAATGTATTTTGATCTCCCGCTGCTTCCTTTGCCAGTTACACGCTTATCGTCTGTTTTTTATTTTTATTATGTTATTATTAAATATTATATTATAATATTAATGGAGGCTATGGCAGCAATGTAACTTGACATTAACGGCTATCAAGATGCCGTATTTTCATATTAAATAAATAAATTTTCAATTTTGTGTGCAACTTGACACGGAAGGTTGTAGAGCGACTGCAATAGAGAAAATAATGCACACTCAAACTAAAAGGGCAACAATAAGAATAAAACAAAAACAAAATAACGAGGTTTTCGATTTAGAATTATGGCCTATATGAACTTGTAGCCGAATTAGGCAGTTTGAGGTATGTACACGTGGGTCACTTTGGTGGTTTTAGACTTGCACCTGCTCGTTTGAACTCAAAACACAGTGTAGTAATATATAAGACTCGTCAATTTAAATTTGTAGACATTTTAAGTGAACAGCTCATGTATGAATCAAAGGTCGAGGAGTCAGAAGAATACTCAAAAAAAAAATGCGTGCGTTCATCATTTTATCTTTGGCTGCAGTCGTGTGCGCCGATGTCGGTTACAATTATAAAGCTGGTGGTGGAAGTCCTGCTTTAGGAGGACACATCGGTGGCGGTTCTAGGGGTTTGGGTACACAGGATGGTTCCAGCTTGGGTGGACACGGCAGTTCGATCGGATTAAGTGGACTTGGCGGTTTTGGTGGCTCCAGCGGTTTGGCCAGTATTGGCGTGAGCAATTCAGGTCTCGGTGGTGGTTCCAGTGCTCCAGTTTCGGTCAGTTCAACTGCTCCAGTCACATACGAAAAAGAATTTTACACCTTCAGCGCTCCCGAAAATGAATTCAATAATGATAACGCTGAGCAACAAATTGCCAGTGTTAAGAAAAATTTGCGCGTAGTTTTCATTAAAGCGCCTGAAAATAAGGGCCTTGAGAATGCCGCGGTACAATTAGCCAAACAGGCAGCTGAGGATAAGACTGCCATTTATGTGCTTACCAAACAGCCTAACATCGGCAATTTGGCTCAACAACTACAAAACATCAAGTCGCAACAGCGCAATAAGCCTGAAGTACACTTTGTCAAATACCGTACACCTGAAGATGCCGCTAACGCCCAGAAGACCATTCAATCGCAATACGACCAATTATCGGGCAAGTCACAGGCTCATAACGGTGGTGTGGCGCCAGTATTGAACTTCGCTTCTCGTGCTTCAATTGCTCAAGGTACCGCACCTAAAGCGCCAGCAAATGCCTACCTGCCTTCATCGGTTCTGCGCTTATTACGTGTGTAAGAAATTGTAGAAAGATTGTTTGTTGTTTAGATTGGAATATATGAATGTAAACTGATTGCTTTAATTGTTATTGATTATTATATATTATTGTTATATTAAAATGTGCTCAGAAATTATTTATATTTTTTAATTTATTCTCTTTTTTTTTCTTTCTAGTAAAATTTATTTTCACTTGTAGCATTTGAGTAGCGTTAAGTCTCATATTTCATATTAAGGGCTTTTAAAGTAGATTGTTGACTGAATCAAAATAATAATAGCCCCAAGAATAATTTAAGAACTTCTTTTTTTTAAAGGTTTGAACAAATGTTGGACGCATTAGGTAAGTGAATAGAGAGCAACATTATTGTGGAAAAGGTACAAATCTGTTTGGTACAACTGCAAAATGGCTAAGAAATTTACACAAAGTGATCGAAAAACTTTGAAGAACTAAACATTATCGTCCATACTGACTAAGTGGACTTTGACTTAACTCAATTTCAGTGTTTGCATTTCTGTTTTTACGAACATCAACTGAATATCAACTGATTTTTTCGATCTAAGTTCGTGTGGTATTGGTAGAATAATCACTATCAATAGCGATATCAGCGAAACTGAATCGAAATATGTGAGCAATAGTTTCCAGCGAACTGGAGAAATAAACTTCCATGAGCAACAAATTAGACATAATATATATTGTATTTAGTAATGCCTAACATTTGCATCATTAATTATTATCACTTGAGTCAAAAATGAAGTATCTTCCAAAGCTTAAGAGTTAAACACTATGGCAACAGTAAGCTCGATATAAAGTGTCAATAAATCTTCGCGAACAAAATACTGTATATAAAATATACACAAATTTTTTTAAGCAAACATTTTTGTAATGAGAAACGTCCAATTTAGATTTGCTTTTTGCACTTACTACGAAAGTTCAATAACCCTATGAATTTGTATACATATCTATGTAAATTTTTGCTTTGTTTCTGAGTTTCCTTCAGCTCTATGCGAACGTTTAATTTAATATGGACGCATTATCAAATTCGCTACCAACATTTAGCAGATCAAAGACAAATTTCGGAATTAATGAAAATGCGAGTGGTCTCCAAAGTATAAAGCCTGATTTATTGGACAGTTATTGGTAAGTAGAGCGCTAATATCAAATAAAAATTGTTGCTAGTTTCTTCACAGTTTTCGGTGCTTGAGATTATAATTGAACGCGACAAAGAGGTGTTGCTTTTGTTTTCAAAGATAATTTAGAAATAAATTGCAGCAATCAAATGCATTTGCAACCTCGATACAGCTTTAGAGTATAGGAATCCACTCGGATTCGTATAAATGTTGCCGAATCAGAAGGAGTCAATCAGTTCAAAGTTAACCTTTGAGAGCTAAATACATCTTCAATTGTTTTAAAAATTAAATAAACAGTAACTAATACAAAATGCGTGTTTTTATCGTCGCCTGCCTGATCGCCGTTGCCTATGCGGACAAACTGGGCTACAATTATCGTCCTGTGGAACACTCGGACAGCGGACTTTCCTTTTCACCAGGCGGCAGCAGTGGCGGATCGGGTGGTGTTGGCCCAGCCGAGTCTGGTCCTTCGTACAATGCACCAGCTGCTGAATATGAAAAGGAATTTTACACATATACTGCCGATGAGAACGAGTTCAGCGAACCAGCTGACAATGGTCGAGTAGTTGAATCATTGAAGAAAAATTTGCGTGTCATCTTCATCAAGGGACCTGAAGGCAATGGCTTGGAAAAAGCTGCCGTTAATCTGGCAAGACACGCTGGAGAAGAGAAGACCGCTATTTATGTGCTGCAGAAACAAACTGACTTGGGCGATTTGGCTAACCAATTGCAGACACAAAACGATGTGCAACGTAGTAAACCCGAAGTACACTTCGTCAAATACCGCACGCCCGAGGATGCGGCCAATGCTCAGCGCGCCATCCAACAGCAATATGATCAATTGGGTGGAAAGTCTCAATCGCACGATGGTGGCGCTGCTCCAGTTCACAACTTTGCATCTCCCGCAGCTCGGCCAGCACCACGTCCCGTTAGCGCTCCCGGTGCTGCTTATCTGCCATCTTCAATTCTCCGCTTCTAAGATGTTATGGAGTAACTGGTAATTACTATGACTTCGAAAAGCTACAGACTGATGTTTTTACTGATTGTTGATTAGTTTTAATAAAGAATATTTTAAAATTTTACGCAGAAATGTATGTTTTCTTACTGTACTTCTTTCTAAAAGTCACTTCCAATCTAAGTGGTTACCTAATATACTATAAATTAATACAAAATGTATTTAAAAAGTCCGTAATACAGATTGCTTTCGTATTGACATTGGTAAATTACACTACTCAACAAATCTGAAGGAAAAATTTGAGACTGCTGCGCTAAAAGATCTGTTTGGGTATTTGAGGTGTCCTGATTACGAATTTGACTTCAAAACTGTTCCATCACGTACAGCTATTTTGTCAATTTAGTAAATTGTGGTGGTTTGAACCCTACAACCCTTAACTACAAAGCAAAAAATCCTACGTGGTAGGAAATTTTTACTATCATTTTCAGTTTAACAACCCAAAACTTGTAAGAAACAGCCTCTAACGTCACAGTCGGAAAATGACTGTAAACTAGGTCAATACATTTGACCCTTAGCACTTTTAAGTGACTCAGCTCAGACAACCACTCTACCCATTTCCGATGTCACATTTTTCTTCATAATATAAAGCTCAATTATTAAAAGAGATATGGAACTTGCTCTTGACACAAATAGCCTTCTTGCTTGTGACTGAACTAAAACCAGTCGGAGGATGTCTGTAGTTTCCCAATAAATTTAAGAATGTATAGTTTCACATAATACAAATCATTGATTTGATTTGTGACATTTTTCAGAGTAAGAACTGTGGAGTGTGTAAATAGTTGCGGTCGAATTAGTCCTCCTTTGAGTTCAGGCTTTTAGTTAATTTACCCAAATTATATATATAAATAAATGTATATAAATCTCTTAGGGATAACAACCAAAAAGTACGCAGATAAGCAAAATTTTTTTTCCAAATAAATTTTGTGCATAAAATGTTTTGTTTTTTACAAAAATACAAAAAAAAATGTATTACAAATGAGTTTATAGCATAAAAACAATAACAAATAACCTTAGAATTACATCTCAGAAAAACAATAACAACAACTCTACTTGAATTATTTTCGGATAATCGAAGAGGGCAAGTATGAAGCACCTGGAGCGCTTATTGGACGGGCAGCTGGTCGCGCGGCAGGAGCTGAAAAATCATGAACTGGTGCGGTGCCACCATCGTGCGATTGAGAGTTCCCACCCAATTGGTCGTATTGCGATTGAATAGCGCGCTGGGCATTAGCAGCATCCTCTGGAGTACGGTACTTGACGAAGTGCACCTCTGGCTTATGACCTGTAAGGTCATGTTGAGACTGCAATTTGTTGGCCAAATCACTCAAGTCGGCTTGTTTTTTTAAAATATAGATGGCGGTCTTTTGTTCGGCAGCAAGTCTGGCAAGATTGAGGGCGGCATTCTCCAAACCATTACCTTCGGGTCCCTTAACGAAAACAACACGCAGATTTTTCTTCAATAAAGCATCCAGTTGTTCGCTGCCGGCGGGTTCATTGAAATCATCCTCATCAGCGCTGTAGGTGTAGAACTCCTTATCGAATTCAGCGGCGGGTGCCGAGTAAGAAGGTGATACTTGTGTGGCTGCACCTCCTGGTCCACCAAAATCATCCAGTCCACCGCTACTGCCACCTGGTGCAAACGAGAGACCAGCGTCTGAGTGTCCAACAGGCCGATAGTTGTAGCCCAACTTATCTGCACAGGCAACGGTAAACAGACAGAGAACGATGAAGGCACGCATTTTAAAACAGTCAAGGGTGGTGGTTTGAAATTGAAGGTAGTTGAATGATAACTCTGTAATGATTGTGTTTGAAATGATTAACGTACTTGTGTTGCCTAACTTTTATATGATCTTAAAATTGTTCTGCAGAGTTTTAGTTCTCGGACGTTCAATAATAAATTGCATTCGCACTAAGGTGAAAATGCATTTGGCAAAACTTCTTGGCGCCAGTAATTTGGCATCTTCGTGCGTGTGCGAAATGAAATATGCATAAATAATAATGAACTGAGCTGATATCAGTTATCTTTTCTCACACATTAATTGGCTTGTTAGCTGCTATTTATAAATCACAGTAAATTTATGGGTAACAAAATGTCAAATATTATGTTTAATATAAATGCTTTGCATAATCAATTCAAAATCTAATTTATTTGTAAATTATTATGTTTTACGTTTTACGCATTTAAAGTCCATTAAGTGTATTAAGGATTGTTACGTACTTTTTATTGCAAATTGGTAACCCAACATTTTCCTGTTAGCATTAGTTATTTGATCTCAAAATCAAACAAGAAAAGGGGGTTTCGATCACGTGACGTTGCTTACACGGCCGCACAAAAATTTGTAATCAGCCGCCTGTGAAATAAATGGCCTTGAGCTTATTTGTTTGCACAAATTCTCAAACCTATAAACCTAATTCTGAGCGAATTCCAAAATTTGTTTTATTATTTACTTTACTGACGCATTTTATTAATTTTCTATCGCTTTTAATTGCCTTGATTGTTTGCTCGGCCAACTGATCCGACCATTCAATGTTCCCATCTATAGATATACACGCGATAAAATAGATACAAACTTGTATGCAAATAAACCGGTTTCGCCAAATTCACTACGCTTAACGCTTCCTTCTGACGCTTTGTTGTTAGACGCCGCCGGTCAAAATTTATTTTATTATGCATTTTTTATAGCCGCTCTTAGTTGGTTGTGCGCATGAATGTGTTTTCACACAAACTGTGCGGGTGGAATGACCTCTAAAAGTCGCACCGGAAGTAGTCAGCCGCGTTGGTAATCGTTTGTGCTATCGGATATTGAGTGTCGGATGTTGCGATGCAATGTTTGACGTAAATTTGTGAGAACTAAACACACAGATAAACTGATGTAGAACATCTCCATGATGCTTTGATAATGTCTGCGAGATCTGTGAACGTGTTGGCCGTTAATAATTCAAAGGCGGTAGTACGTAGCGTCTTAGCCGATTTCAACGTCAAAAATATTACGAACTTGCTTTAAGTTATAAATAGCAGGCGGTATCGTTACATCTGTACTTATAAAGAGTGAATAATGACATGCTCACATTTGTAGTATATACAATTTTGCATATGCAATACTCTTCGACACATACATATATGATAAGTATACAACATATAATATATACATATATATATATGAACTCGTTTTTTCATGTCTCACATTGCTACAGATAATTCGCTAATTGGCCTTTTAACGCAGCGTGAATGATTGGTTGTTTAGCTCATTAGATTAATTGCTTGGCGCCATTCATTAGCGGTTTTTTCACAAATTAGAAAATTGTAAATACCGATTAAAACATTATNTATAGTTAATCATTCGTAGTTTCTCTCGAAAAGTGTAATAGTAACGAAAATGTATTTAAATGCTATTTAATAGTTAAGTTTAAAAAACGCTAGGTGTGGCGGTACCGAAGCTATAATACCTTCACAGTTGCATTTTTTATGACGTATAAGGGTATAAAAAGATCTGCATCTTTATTTTTATTGGTCCGTTTGGCTGGCCGCTAAACGCTATAGTGTTTCCAATCGGAACAATTTGGTCGCTGTCTTGGTAAATGATATATAAAAAATTTCTTAAAATTTAATTTGTCAAAAAAAAAATTTCCATAAAATCACTCGATTCCGATCGTTTAGTTTGTATGATTTATAGTGGTCCGATGTTGGCAATTCTCACAGATGAGCAGCTCTCAGAAGAAAAAAGGATGTATGGAAATTTTCAGATCAATATCTCCAAAACTATAGTTCTAGGGTCTAGTTCGAGTAAATAGAGACCGACGGACAGGCAGAGAGACAAACATGGCTTAGCCAACTCAGCTCGTCACGCATGATCATTTATATTTACACTTTAAAGGGTCTCCGACATTTCCTTCAGATTTTTACAAACTTCGTAGCAGGCTTAATATATCTGTTATTGGAGTATAAATAACTGTTTATGAATAACTGTTTGTATTTAAGCCCAGTTGATAGTTCTTGCAGAGAAAAAATATAACTAAAATGTCATATTTTTCGGAGCATTATATGTACGGGTACATATATTTTTTCCGAAATTTTTTAGTATAATTTTCGAGAACACTGCAGAACTTTTTGTTTTTATATCTGCTTCATTTGTAATTGATTTTCATTATAAAGCAAAATTTTGAACCGACTACACCCACTTATGGGACCAAATTAACTTATCCTTAAGAGAACATGTATGGGACTTTAGTAAGATTAATAGGATTTATGTATTCTATGCTACAGAATCATGTTAATTATACAAAATATTCTTAATACCTTTTACTATTTGAAACATGTATCTTATTTTTGTTAAGGGAATTAATCTGGTTCCGTTCAAAACATTATAGCCGGTCAAGTTGCTCGTGGATTTTACACTACGATGATTGATAATCATATACGAGACTATTTGAACAACAATAATGCAAATTTATTTTCAAAACCACCGTATTTATTTCATGTTATTTCTAGCGAATATTTTCTCTTTAAAAACTTCACGTAGCCATTTTTAGTAGCTGAGAAGGAATAAAGCAAAGTGGACATACTGAACCCTTAGTCTAAAATATGTTTCGAAATTCAATAAACACTTTCCTGTCGGCGTGGCGTACTTGGAAGGTAGCAGAATTGATTTGGATCAATAAATTTGAAGTTCAATTTTTATAAGTACATTTCAGAATAGCTATTTGAAATATATCGAATACTTGTATATGACAACAAAATTTATTTAATTTCACAAAAGAATCATGCCACAGTACTACAAGTATAATTTTTGTTGTGAGGTTCTCTGTTACAACCAAAAGAAAAACTCATCGAAAAATGAATTTTTTAATCGAATCGAACTAAAAGTGCAATTAATATACAATAACTTATAATTATTACAATAATATATAGCTAGATACACAATATATTTAGTGTGTGGTCCGGGGATACATAATACGAAGAAAACTCGGTAGAAAAATCAAAATTTTCTACTACATAATATTTTGACTGATTTGCCTCAATTACAAGAGGTATGAACGCATTTAATGAGAAATATACCAAAATACATACACACAGAGCTTTATGTCATAATTTCACAACAACATCAAAAACTGTGTTGCCAACTGCGAAGATATGAATAAATTTTACGCTCAGCTTAAATGCAGATGCTCGGAAGAATTAGCATATATATAACTATAAATATATGTGCACATTATTGTCATAAAATAAATGCCTAATTATGACAGTGGCAAAGAGATATTTGATTCGGCAATATTTGAGAGTTGCAAAAACAAATTATTCGTAATGAAACTTAATCCGAATGTTTAACCGATGTAGCAGCAGGCATATACGAAGCTGTGATAGCAAAATGATTAGATTATTATTTGATGTGTGCTCGTATAAATATGAAAAGTCGCGGACAAGAAATCATCATAAAGAAATAATATTTCCAACAAGTAGTAACAACGAAAATATAAAAATGCGCGCCTTCATCGTAAGTGGTAGTACTGTGGATACGCAAGTGGTCAAAAATAAAGCTTTTTTTAATTTTCCTCAGGTCCTGTGTTTAGTGGCTGCAGCCTCTGCTGATAAATTAGGATACAACTATCGACCAGTGGGTCACTCCGACTCCGGACTCTCGTTTGCACCAGGTGGTTCCTCAGGACTCGGTGGTCTCGGCGGCAGTGGTGGATTAGGAGGTATTGGAGGTCTGGGTGGATTGAGTGGATTAGGTAGCGGTGGCAGCCTTGGTGGACTAGGAGGAAGTGGTAGCGGTTTGGGAGGTCTTGGCGGTTCAGGTGATATCGGTAACTCCGGCAGCGTAGGACCATCATACTCAGCTCCCGCTGAATTCAATAAGGAATTCTTCTCCTACACCGCTCCCGAAGAAGAGTTCAATGATGCCGATGCCAGTCAGGATATTGCCAACTCACTGAAGAAGAATCTCCGTGTTATCTTCATCAAAGGACCTGAAAACCGTGGACTCGAAAACGCTGCCCTCCAATTGGCTAAACATGCTGCTGAAGACCAAACCGCCATCTACGTTTTGCAGAAACAAAGCGATATCGGAGACTTGGCTAATCAAGCTCTATCAACAGCCAGAGCGCCACAAGCCCAGTACACTTCGTCAAGTACCGTACTCAGAGGATGCTGCCAACGCTCAACGTGTATCCAATCACAATACGACCAATTAGGCGGTAACTCCCAAGCTCATGATGGTGGTGTTATTGGTGCACAACTCGCATCTCAAGCTCCAGTTCAAGCACGCGAAGTGCATTCCCCGTAACTCTACTTGCCCTCTTCCATCATCCGTGTTTAAGTGAAAACGGTATAACATACACTTGTTGTTATCTATTTTGTCTAATTAAAGGAACTGATTTGTTAAGTTTGTTATACGAAGCTTTGAACCAAGTTACGAATATGGACGACGCTTATTATTGTTATTGTTGCTAAATATAAATATTATATAATATATAAAAATGCGATTTTAATTCAATTTGATATGGTTTAATAAATCGTTTAAGATTCTAAATTGATTGACCCAAATTTTAAGGTTTACTTTAAAGTGAACTTTGCTTTGAAATGTGTTTAATACACAAATATTTAAGAAATTTATTGGGCATAGAACAAAGCAATAAGTTAATACTTCCATCAGGCCTTTTCAAAGAATGAGTAGAAAGAAGATCAAAATAGGAATCAAATCGATGTATTGTTAAAGCAGTTCGACTTCTTAATCAATATATTTGCCGAATAATTTTATTGAAAGCGAAAAAGCATTAAAATACTTTTGGTTAGCTTTCTCTTGAGTGACCTCAATAAAGATCCTCCTAGTCGGCCCAAAAGCTTTTGCAAATGTTAAATTCGCTGAAAATGTGCAATCTTCTTCCTTTACATGAAAAATTCTCCGCGTTCTTGTTTCGAATTTTCTTTCTCAAAGTTCAAGGTAATACATGCAAATTGTAGCTTCCTTGGTAAGCCTATATCTAGGATAAAAGAACTTAATGAACTAAGTGGGGTGGAGTTACGGATAAGCTCATTAATAAGAGGTCAACATTAATGGACATTATGACAGAGATTGACAAAAACGCAAACAATGAGTTTGTTTGGCTGCATTCAACTTTTTGAGCAATAAGCAAATTTCGGACTTTGCTCAATATGGCTACTGTTATTATATTACTAGTGGGGCTTTTCAAGGGGTTGGCCGTAAATCAAAATGAAAAGTTACATCCATCTTAATCACTACATGCTCGTCATTATTTTTGATCTAAGTGAAAAATAGGCCGTTTTCTTCTTTTAACTAGATCAGAAAAACCAGTAAGGACGGGCTAAGTTCGGGTGTAACCGAAAATTTATACTCTTGCAACTTGCAAGAATCAAAGCATGGAAATTCCTTCAGATGCTGGCCAATCTTTTAAAACACCTTCAAATGAGATAGTATAGGTATATGATGTAACCTCGACCTAAAGGCTAAATTAAATATTATATATTGAGATGATGTGGAAAACGTCCATCAGAGTTGGGAATATTATATTAGGGATATGAGATTTGTCCTTCCATTTCTCTGCCTGCAATATAAACTATACAATAATTTCCGACTTCCCAACTTACTTTAAAACGTTTAGGTTGGCCAAATTGTATAATATTTAATGAAATTAAGTGAACACGTTCTCTTAAAGTTATAAAACTATATTAATTGTGACATCTAATATAAATAAATTGGTCTTGGTCTAAACCTCATATACCTAATATAATATAATGAATTCCGATCATTTGGTTGACATTTTCATCAACTCAATATATAAGGTTGAAGGTATCTCCTTCCGCTTTTTGTCTTTTGAATTTCGTGGCTATGTACAAAGCGCTACAGAGCTCGTATCTGGCAACACTATACATAATTTGAAGGTCTTGACAAACCTACAAAACAACGCTATGCATGATTAGTTTGGATATTGCGTTCAACAGTTATAGACGTTAAACATGGAGTTCACTAACGTCGAAATTCGCGCTATTTTAAAGTTTTCCTTCGTTAAAGGCAATCCGCTAGAAACGTTCCGTGAGATTAATGGTGTTTGGGAATGGTTTCGACGATTCAGAGCTAAATTTAGCCTCTTCGGTTGAGTTTATATAACAGCCAATGCTAAACGTAACGGATTATTGTATGAGTAAATGAACATTGGTGCTACCGAATCATATTTCGGAACAGGAGCCTGTTGCAATAAGTCGAGTTTGATTTGTTGATTCCGCAATATTAAGCAAGTTTAAGGTAGACGCGTGCAATAAAGTACTATAAATCTTTATTGTTGATTTAGTGTTTATTTTAGGAAAATCGGACTGTCGAAGTTAAAAGTCGATGTGACGTCCCATCAAATTTTATTAATTAATTCTTTTCATGAATGCTGCTGATGACATTTAATGGTAATGACATTTGAAGACTAAAAATATGCAGAGCTTGGCCAAAGCGACCAACGTAGATTAAAGTAAGTAAAGTTTCTGCTCATTTATAGTCAAAGCAAATTTATGACCTGCGCTTTGACAAGTGGAGCAAGAAGAGCGTGAAGCTTTAGCTTGCGGAACCAAATAAATTCAACATCGATATTCGCTGAAGTCAGTTCCAAGATTTTGGTCACCAAAGTAGAAACTAAATAAAATTTAATTCGATACAGATACAAATATTTTATCCATAAATAACAGAAACCTATGCATTTTGGGTTTTAATGAAGATTTGGAATCAGATTGATATAAAGAGTTGCATCGATGATAGCAAATCATTCCGAACGCGACATTTCAGAGTCTTAATCGTGAAAGAAGCGATATAGTGAAAGAATTATACAAGTGCCAAAAACATAAATTAAAAATGCGTGCTTTATAGTCCTGTGTATATTAGCCTCTGCCTACGCCGATAAATTAGGCTACAACTATCGTCCTGTTGGTCACTCTGATAGCGGCCTCTCATTTGCGCCGGTGGTGGCGCAGGTGGCTAAGCGGCAGCGGTGGTGTTGTCCTGCTGTATCTGCACCTGTATATCAGACACCAGTTGCTGAATATGAAAGAATTTTACATATACTGTCGTAGAACGAGTTCGAACCAGCGACAATGGTCAGATAGTTGAATCATTGAAGAAAATTTGCGTGTCATCTTCATCAGGGACCTGAAGGCAATGGCTTGGAAAAGCTGCCACCAATCTCGCAAGACACGCTGGAGAAGAAGCCGCTATTTATGTGCAGAAACAAGCTGACTTGGGCGTTGGCTAACAATTGCGGGCTCAAACGATGTGCAACGCAATGAAGCCGAAGTACACTTCGTCAAATACCGCACCAGGATGCGGCTAACGCTCAACGTGCCATTCAATCAAATACGATCAATTTGGCGGCAATTCTCAAAGCTATAATGGCGGTGATGCTCCAGTACACAACTTTGCTTCTCCAGCTGCTCGACCAGCTCCACGTCCAGTTAGCACACCCGGTGCTGCTTATCTGCCTTCATCGATTTTTCGCGTCTAAAGGTTATAGACAAGCCCGGTAGGGAAACTGAGATCGACTCTGAAATATTGTTATACATAGACTGATGATCCTTGTTAATTGTTGTTATCCACCGTTAATAAACTTTTTACTTAGTATTGCATACATAATAATTACTGATCTTTTGAGAGGTGGTACTCACACAGTTGAAATACCGGTCATTGGAGATTCCAAAAACTGCTAGGTGTGAATTACAACACCCTCATTCATAAGTTAAGCGCTTTGAGTCTATCACAAATCGTTCGAATGGGCGCAGAGCTTTTAATGTGGTACCAGCTGTAAATACGGGAACAGACTATGCCTGGTTTTTGTAAGACTCTGGTCGCTGTCAAAATTGCTTAGGAAGTTACGGCGCTAAAGTTGGTGGTGAAAACTAGTTGATTTCATTAACATAACTTTTCTGAAGATATGTACGAGTATGTTCGCAATGCACGTTTGTATGTATGTATTAGAACAAAGAAATACCGGAATAATAATTCTAAATTTATTGATTATATGGGTTTCATAACCATAACAAACCTGTTGTTTATGCTACATTAATTATGAAATGTAGGCATGTTGTTCCAAATTTTGTGTTAACCGATTGTGCGCCAAAGACAAAGTATACTTTTCTAAATTAGTTTCTTAAAATAAATTTGGAAGAATAAGTTCATATTTCAGATCTTCAAATTTCTACGTTTGAATGATTTTCGTAGTTAAAGAGGCTCTTTTCTTGTGTAAAGAGATTCCGGGTACATAGCTATTGCTTCTATATTTTGAATAGGTCCGATGCTCGGAGGACAGGAATATGAACAGGCAGATTGATGAAATTACGAGCATAGTGAATATAATATAAAAAGCTATAAGTGGCACAGCTGACGGATACTAAAATCTACAAGCCAATGTTTAGATCCAGCAGTAAGGGCAGATTCACAAATGGGATAGAGCACAGTCTTTTCAAGAAAATTAAGTGAGTTATCAAATTGACTCGGGTAATATGAATGACTCTAAGTGTCCTAGTCAGATGATGTGATTGAAATTTTACAACCAGGGATAGATGAAACTAGATCCGTCTCTCAATTTGTGATGAACCATTTTTAACGACTTGACATTAAATTCGTATAGTCTATCAAATAATTCACTGGATCGGTTTTTGTTTAGAAATAACATACATACTGTTGTCTCCGACTCTTATGGAATGCTCGATTATTTAGTAATTTTCGATTTTCAAGTAGTGAAACACTTTCATTATAAATTCACATAAAATAAGTAGTTTTAAGAATGCCAAATTAAATATCGTTGATATTCGTTTACCAACATACTTATATGAATTTACCCACAACATTATATTGAAACTATTTTAGGATGTGGTATTCTGCATTTTAATGGACTAATTTCGCTGTTTCTGGTATGCGCCTCCATATTTACGGTCTTTTGCATATTTATCGGCTTCATAAACCACAAATAGACCGCTTTGCCGTGCGGCTTTGTGACGTCTTGCCTAATCGTATTCGTATTAGCACGACGCTCACCTGTACAATATCGCGAGAATCAACTTTGGGTGGAACTAATTCCGCATCGCTATGATATTAATTTTAATTTTCTCACTCAATTCATTTGTACTTTGTTTTGTTGAGATTAAAAATAAACTACTAAAAGCGCCACAGTGCAACGCTCATTCAGGAGTTTTACTGCTATTGTGGTCGCTAATTAAGACTTTGTCTCCGCAAAAACAATGCCGACGTTCATAATTATAACTACAACTATGCGCCGCTACCGAACTGTGGTCTGGACAAGGCAATTTTCTTCACTTTGTGTATGTGTGAGTGAGTGTGCGTTATACAGTACGGGTTAGATCATTTGCATAAAAAGTTTATGACCACTAATATTGTGGTTGATGGTTATAGGTAATATATGTGATTTTGCAAACTGGGCCCGGATGCTGCGTATTTGTGGAAGTCGATGGATCACTTGTACGTCAAGCATGTTGAAACCGTTGGACATCAGCAAGAAGCGTTGTTATCTTTCTGCTGAATTGGGTAAAACATCACTATTCAGACATTGTATATAAAGGCTGCTGTTCCAGCAAATTATTCTCAGTTCGCAACTAGAGTAAATTACCGATTTAACGGATATCATGCGTGGCTTCATTATTTTGTGCTTTGTATCCGCAGACAAATTGGGCTACAATTACAGACCTGTCCTCCTCTTCATCGGACTCTCCTTCACACCGGCAGTGGTGGTGTTGGCGGAGGTAGTGATGGTTTCGGCTCTGTGGCGTCAGCGGACTAGTCTCTGGTGGCGATGATGGTATACAGCAGCTCTGGAAGTCTTGGTGGACTGACTGGCGTCGGCAGTGGATTCGATTCTGGCGCTCAGGTATTGTGTCACCAGTCAGACAGGAAGCCAACAAGAATTCTCTCCTTCTCTGCTCTGAGGATTCGAAGATGCCGAAGGGGTCAACAATTGGCTAATTCTCTGAAAAGAATGTTCTGTCATCTTCATTAAGGGACCCGAAAACAATGCTTGGAGAAGGCTGCCCTGGCGGCTAAGAAACGCTGCCAGAAGACAGCCATCTATGTGCTGCAGAAACAACATGATATCGCCGATTTGGCTAACAAATTGCAGTCTGTCAATGATCCGCCATCATCCAGAGGTGCACTTTGTCAAATACAACCAAGACGATATTGTCAACGCCAAGCGCACCATCCAATCCAATACGACCAGAGCCGGTGCATCGCAAACTACAATCACGCTGTTGCTCAGTGATCAACTTTGCTTCACCATCCAGCCCAATTCAGTCGTACGGCCAACAGCAACAATACTACAACCCAGCTGCGTCAACACGAACACAAACTACTTGCCCCTCCTAAGGACGTCTTCGTTTCTAAATGCTAACTTGTACCAAATATTTTCTTAAACAATTACTTCGAAAACGATACAAATAAATTTTAAAAACAAAAATTTACTGAATTTTATTTAATAACATTCAGTACTCCACTAAAATTTATTCATATTCATTAGAAATATTATAAGGCGACTGTATGCTCGTAACGATCCATTTTGTAAAGAAAAAGAGAACAAATATCTAACGCTTCCCAATAGATTACTTATCACTCTAAAGCAGATACCGCTTTGGAATAACAATATGAGTTTTCTTATTCATTTACCATCCCATGTAATCTCTTTTAGTCTATATATTGTATATATTGCGAAGAATAACGAAAACTATGGAATTCAAATTATAGTATTTGCTTTTGCGCTAGATATTCCGCCGCGTTTCTCCACCATTGGTTACTAGTCTCTATCATAAAAGTCACATGGAAACTTTGTATGTTTCCTTCAGTTAAAACTATGAATATTTATACCGCGTTTACATACTTAAACTTTGTTGCTCAATATCGAAACTCCTTTTGCAGTTGCCCATTGCATTCCCACGAGCAACGACATTCCTTTAATTCATCTAAATATTTTAAAACAGTTGTGACAGTTTCAAACATATTAGTGAATATTAATGAGGAAGCAAGCGTGATTGCAACAATAAAATAATTTAAAATTAAAATATGTCGAACCGTATAGAGCTGTTACGATCAAAACACAGGCGTGTTGCCGAATTACAAGCGCATCTGTTCTGGTCTTTCCTCCTCCCTTTCCTATAAACTACTAGTTCGTGTGTGGTAGTCTTATATTAACCTACATACACATATGCAAGCATAGTAATTTTGCCTTCATAAATTTTCAAATTACTTTCGAAAGTACTCTTTTCGACGTCACATTCTGTATTAGCTGCAAACAGGTATTTATTTAAATCCTTCTCAAGCTTGATCTCATATATTTCCGTTCAAAGAGACACCTGTTTATAAGCTATAAAGCAATTACGTCGTTTAACATAGCTGCATTTGAATAAAATGTCAATATAATTTTGTATAGGTATATATAAAGTAGAGGCGATTAAAATCAATATAACTCTAGTGATGAATACTTTGGTAATCTTTTCCGATCATGCATATAAATATTATAGTAAATTATCGAGTTGTAAGACGTTTGTTTGAAATAAAAAATAGTAGAGGAAGAACAAGAATGATTGGAAAACACTTGGTTCCACCTCAAAAGTTTTGTCATTAATTACAAAATGGAAGTAATTTGATATTAAATAAAATTTTTGTTTAAATTTTTAATGTTTAGTTTGTTTTAATGTATGTAGTGTATGTTCAACATTTTAACTACAGACATATACAACATATATATGTATGCATGTATGTATGTATAATAAATATTATTGCACATTAATATCTTAAGGAAAATTATACACTTACCAGTATGTGTTTTTTTGGTTAGTAATAAATAAATATGAGACGTGCGTTGTATACTATTAGATAACGACAAACGGAAAAGTTTATAACTAAAATTAAACAAATCATTAATTATACATTTTCTAAACTCACATCGCATTGATAACTAACATGCATCAGCCATTTCACATCAACATGTTAAAACACGTTTGAGTAAATCGGCACTTTTCCCATCATAAATTGCATTTATACACTTTTGCTTTGATTAATTGTAGCATAACTTATTATAAATTTGGAACGGCACTTTATGGCGACCACGGTTTATATTTGTATTATTATACCAATTAACTTAAGCAATATTAATATTATATTTTACAAACTAAAATATTTAATCACGACCACAGAAACAGCACTTAAGCAGAAGGCGAACACAATAGTAACATTCGCCGATTCGGATGTATTTGTTGCACTGCTGCACACTGCGACAATTCGTGAAAAAACTATCATGCGACATTTTCGTGAAATATTCCATTGCACAATATCATGATCAAAATATGTTAAAGTGTTGTGATTTTGTGTTGTAACACAAACAGGCGATGCTAGAATAACAAATGCAGCTAAAAAGCAAGGAGGTGGGTTGTTTGAATAAATAAATGCGAGGAAAAGAAAAAAAATGGCAGATATTTAAAATGATTATAAATGTTCAAAAATATGAATATTGGGTCATCAAACTGACTTAATGCTTAGTTTATAATTAGAAAAATTGACAATGTTGGTATGTGTATATTTATATTGAGGTCATTATCTTCAAGTCGTGAAAATTCTATGAAAAATACTACTTATGCCTTTTTGCTAATCATAATACATTAAGCCCAGAAAGTTTCCGAAAATTGTTGGCCCACAATTTCGGCCGTTTACGACGGATGTTTTCGCGCAAACCCCTCAAAACGCTCAAATAATACTCTTTATTGATTCATGATGAAACCGCAGATATCTAAAAAAAAAAACAATTTTAAGATTTTAGAACAAAAACTCGTTCAATACCATTGATAAACACCGTATTCACCGGTTTTGGCCCATCTACTTTTTGTTTCAAAACTCAAGTTACCAATCCATGGAACCCGTTTCGACTCGATGGAGGCCGTAAAGAAATGCAGAGGGACTGAAGGCGATCTGGACAGGATACAGGCATGTTTCGGTGATTGGAAGAGTGGCTTATATGTATCCTTCAGAAGGAGCATATTATAAAGGCAAAATAAATATTGATGC
>NW_021662612.1:0-13932 GCF_001188975.3 Bactrocera oleae
CTTGCATGTTTATACAAATTGTATCGGAAAGCAACATCTTAATGCACATACAAGTAGTCATTAATTTATTTGCTATACAATAACGGTGTTAATTACACGCAAGCGGCACAAGCCAAGAATCAGGCTAAAGGAGAGGTACGAGGGCTGGTGAACTATTAACATTGCGCGAATTGAGCTGGGGAGAGCTCGCTTAAGCGGCTGCCACATTTCAATGCTCGTATGCGAGGTATATATACCATATGTATGTATGGGTGTGTGCATTTGTACATTTGCGCATTGGAGGAAACGTTAGAAGTGCGCTTGGCGACTGTTTTAATTAAAATTGGTGACACAAAAACACACTCATGCTAATATTAGTTCATACTTACTGCGTTGCCTGCATACCCACATATGTGTGTTGATCACACGCGCCGCATACGTGGATTTCCAATTTAATAGACTCATTTAATCAGCTTCCCCCACGCGGCACAGTGTCCTGCCGCTTGTCAGCCGCGTCAATTGGCAGCGCTAACCTTTTCCACTGTCTCCCGTACACACGTCTTGCGGTTCGGATTATGCAGAATTTATGTGGCAGACAACGCCTTCGCAATTTTGGCGAACCTGCCAAACCAAAAGCGTAGCAATTCCCAATCGCAGACTCATAGCGCGCGCCAATAGATTGAGCAATTATGTCAAAATACGCGGTTACTGGCATTTGTGGCAGCAATGTAACAACAAAAAGAATAGCATTGACGCTTGCAGTAGGCCACAGACGATCGGTGCACGACGCGATGCAATAAATTAAAAAATAAAAATTGTCTCCAAGCAAAGGTGGGCTGTCTGGCTGTTAGCCATTACACTATTGAACCTCAGTGAGTGCCTCTGTCAGTTCTCCAGCCAACCGCGCGACCACAGGCAGTCGCCACAGTTGTTACAGCGGTTGAAGCGAATCGCTAGCAAACGAAAAGCACCTTGCCACAACAGTCGCGCAACATTACAAGCCGTCAGCCACCGCGTCACAGTGCGGTACGTGTTGCCTTGACTCGCCGGCTGTCAGGTCGCGACTTATCAAATAATTTGTGTTTTTGACTGTTTGAGTGTGTGCGTTGTGCGCATTCGCCTAGCTGACGATGTAGTTTGCTGACTACATGGTGTCGCGTGTGCACAGCCCACTTGGCGCACGCCTCTTCGCACTTCATTAGATTTCCAATCGATTAGTAGTCGCTGTCTTTTCGGTTAGCGGCTCTCCGTTCGCACGTCGCAAATCGCGCGCTTTGCTATCACTGCGATTTGTGCCTCCACCACTAGGCTCACTGTCGTCTAGATAATGAAATATGTATNTCTATAAGAGAGACATGAAGTTTTCATCGCATATGTAACTATTTTTTAATTTTTAAATGTGATCTGTGCATTAAATATTAACTCTTTGAAGTAATATAATTAGTGTCGGAGGTACTATTATAAGCCTTTCTTTCACAATCCGACCTTATTCCATTTGCTAAAATTATTAGAATATCCTCTCTTCTACTGAGTTATCTTTTCAGCTGTTAAGTCATTTTATCCACTAGTTATAATTTTTTAATTAGCAAATTATTTATTTCTACTTGGATCATTAAGAAGCTACGCAGTCAGGGAACAATCGAGGTTTGGCCACCTATTAGGTGCAGGTTTATATAAAGCATGCCTCAGCAACAATATGTGTGTATGTATGTGAATGCACATGTTTAATTACTTTTGTTGCATATCAAAGCTGTCTAACCAGTTGCGGAGCTCGTCTCATTTCAATTAATTGATTTGAACATTTATGTTATTACAACTGCAATGTGCAAGCGAACGCTTATGCGCTATTAAACACTCGTATACGCAACGACAGCAGTTCATAACGGTATTCTTATAGCTGACATAGAATCTAAATGCAGTGCTTTTACACAAGTTTATACTATAATATTATAATATGGATAAGTGGTTTTGCTAAGCGACGGTTAGGGTCTACGAAGGGTTTATGCCTACATTCCTGAGATATTTAACGTTTGTGTTTGCGTTTGCTTAGTTGAAACCGAATGATGAATTTATTTAAGAATCTAATTTTCTATTTCTTGCCTCCATCGACCCAACTAAATTTGACAATTGATTCAGTGTATACTGGAGATAATTGTATTTACTTGTTGTATTCTTTTTTTTTAATAATTTTTTAAAAAACTATTGAAGAGTCCCTTTTTATATCTGCATATAATTCTGACTATACGCTCCCGATCAGTTTTGAATCAGATGAGAGTTATTTGTTTATCTTCTCTTATTAGTCTCTTAATATGGTATTTAGATCAGAAGCGAGCTAAGCTTTTATTTACTCGAAACTCTAAGTTCCGAAGGAAGTTTTAATACTACAACCATTAATTCTTAAGTTTAAGGTCCAGTTATGCATACATAACATAGTCATATATGAGAAGTGTCACATACGTATATAGGTTTTGCATGTATTTGATTGCCAAACGCAGGACATGACATATTAATCTGTAGAATTTTGATTCCTGTGCTGTGTGACATTTCAGTTTAAGACATCTCTCTGTTTCTCTTTTCTCTAATTGTTTCTTTGGTCACACTTCAATATGAATAATATAGTTTAATTTCCTAACACGTTAGAATTTTTGTGTTGTAGTCAGGAGGTGTAGGGGTCGAATCACCACCATTTACTAAAATTACAAAAATAGCAGTACGCGATGGAACATTTTTGAACACCAAATTCAAAAACCTCAAACCCATCACAAACCTCCTAGCACATCAGTCGCAGATTTGTTGAGTAGTGTTATTATTAGATCAATTTTAAAAATATTTAGATATATACTTCTCCACTCTTTGGTTGAATAATTCCTATTTATGTAGTTAGTCCTTTTCATCACAGACTCTGAATAACCTTATTTCGAGTAGAAGCCATTATAAAATATTAATTTATTTGCAAGTCACACTACTTTTATCGCCCACCTGTTGCATTTGTTCATTTTTTCAATACATAACTGTCATATCGCATACCTTATAAATTTCAATATATCATTATGGCGCTTGCATGTTTATACAAATTGTATCGGAAAGCAACATCTTAATGCACATACAAGTAGTCATTAATTTATTTGCTATACAATAACGGTGTTAATTACACGCAAGCGGCACAAGCCAAGAATCAGGCTAAAGGAGAGGTACGAGGGCTGGTGAACTATTAACATTGCGCGAATTGGGCTGGGGAGGCTCGCTTAAGCGGCTGCCATTTCAATGCTCGTATGCGGTATATATATACCATATGTATGTATGGTGTGTGCATTTGTACATTTGCGCATTGGAGAAACGTTAAGTGCGCTTGGCGACTGTTTTAATTAAAATTGGTGACACAAAAACACACTCATGCTAATATTAGTTCATACTTACTGCGTTGCCTGCATACCCACATATGTGTGTTGATCACACGCGCCGCATACGTGGATTTCCAATTTAATAGACTCATTTAATCAGCTTCCCCGCGGCACAGTGTCCTGCCGCTTGTCCGCGTCAATTGGCGCTAACCTTTTCCACTGTCTCCCGTACACACGTCTTGCGGTTCAGTTATGCAGAATTTATGTGGCGAACAACGCCTTCGCAAGCGAACCTGCCAAACCAAAGCGAAGCAATTCCCAATCGCAGACTCATAGCGCGCGCCCAATAGATTGAGCAATTATGTCAAAATACGCGGTTACTGGCATTTGTGGCAGCAATGTAACAACAAAAGAATAGCATTGACGCTTGCAGTAGGCCACGAACGATCGGTGCACGACGCGATGCAATAAATTAAAATAAAATTGTCTCCAAGCAAGGTGGGCTGTCTGGCTGTTAGCCATTACCATATGAACCTCAGTGAGTGCCTCTGTCAGTTCTCCAGCCAACCGCGCGACCACAGGCATCGCACAGTTGTTACAGCGGTTGAAGCAATCGCTACAAACGAAAAGCACCTTGCACAACAGTCGCGCAACATTACAAGCCGTCAGCCACCGCGTCACAGTGCGGTACGTGTTGCCTTGACTCGCCGGCTGTCGGGTCGCGACTTATCAAATAATTTGTGTTTTGACTGTTTGAGTGTGTGCGTTGTGCGCATTCGCCTAGCTGACGATGTGGTTTGCTGACTACATGGTGTCGCGTGTGCACAGCCCACTTGGCGCACCTCTTCGCACTTCATTAGATTTCCAATCGATTAGTAGTCTGTCTTTTCAGGTTGGCTCTCCGTTCGCGTCAAAATCGCGCGCTTTGCTATCACTGCGATTTGTGCCTCCGGACCACTCACTGTCGTCTAGATAATGAAATATGTATAAGTATATGTGTGTATGTCGAGTATAGTTGTCTGTCTGTATCTTGCTTCTGCTTTCCACAACTAATGCTGCATAATATGCCCCGACGCGTCGCGATCCCGCTAAAGCATTATCTTCATCGAACACACTTTTGTTGTCAAGAATTTGCGTGGGACGCACGTCTAGAAATATGCCCATGGCACCGCGTCAACTTTGCAAGGCATTACGAACCGTCGGCTCAGCGTAACAAGACGGCTGCGTGATTACACCGAGTGTATCGCGTTCCACTTTTTGTATGTATTTTGGCGCGTCAGTTGTCGTAACGCGTAAAATGCGTGTGATAACTATAGAATGTATGTGAGCAAGCGTAACGTCGTTTAAAGTGTGCGCATGCGCAACGCAACTGCAAATAATACATAAAATGAAATAAAACCATACGAAGAAGAAAAACAAAAGTTTTGTGAGAAATACAAAATCAGATGCAACGCGCATGCGCATGCGTCCCAGCTTCTGAATTATTTATAAAACAATGTATAAATTAGCTGCCAGTTGTTTATCTGCTTTAATGAAGTATATTGCATTTTAATTGTTTTGATTATACCTTCTCCGCTTTTTGGCTATCATATGTACCACAATGCTGCGCTGATAATTTGTTTCTTTCAACGTTCACCTTTTGTTTATTACATTTTTATATTTGATTTGCGGTTTTAATTATTATGCATTCATATATACGATTGCGTCAAAAATTATATATTTTGTTAGTTTGGTACAAATTTTGATCACTATTAAATACATTTTGAATATAGAAAAAGTTTCGGATTTTCTTTGCTATTTTGTAAAATGGATTAACTTTTCCTCGAATATGAACTCGTTGCTTAAAAATAAAATACAATTTATGTTTTTTAAATTTATTACAAAAATTATGAAATTAATTTCAATATGTTTAATATTTTAAAATTATCTTGGGCAAATAGTTTAAAATAAAACAAAACTAAAAATAAATTATAATTTTATAAAAAGTTTTAAAATTCAAAAATTACTTTGATGCTCACTATTATAATTAGATTGTAAAATTAAATAAAACTAAGCGGCAACCATTTTCATTACATTTCATCTCACTTTTAAAATTAGCTACTAACTAAAGTGGCAATTCTTCAGATTCCTTTCGTAGTAACTGTATGGCTAACATTAATTTAAACGTTTACTGGAAGAATACATTTAAACTATAAAAATTTTATATGTCATGTCCGTCCGTCCGTCATCTGAATACGTATACGCAAACTAATTTCTCTGTTTTGAGATATCGATCTGAAATTTTGCAGCTGCTAATGTGTAACACCAGCGAACCATACAAACTGAAAGTTGGAATCAAGGGCTTGCATGGAAATTTTTATTTGTTTAATATATTCGCGAAATTCAGCATGAGTTGACTTAGCGTGATTTCTCCATTGTTCAAATGGGATCACTATACATATAGCTATCATAGAAACTGATCCTTCAAAATCAAGTTCTTAGAGAATATTTTATATTTGGAGAAGGGTATTATAGCCTTGGTGCAAGTGAAGTTAATTTTTCTTGTTTAATTTCAGTAAGAATAATACTACAATATTTTTGCCCGCAACGTTTCCAGCCATCTCTACAGCTTTCAAGAGATTCATTACAGCCTCCACAACTACTTCTCACGTTGTATGCACGCAGGTTTTATCTCCTTTTAATTAACTGTGCTTTTTCACGTAATCCTGCTATCTTCAACCCACTCATCTACGCGTTTCGCAAACGTAAATTTCCACAACTGAATTTTACAACATTTCTTAATATTTAATTAAGCCTCACCTTGTGGCTTGCACAAGCGCACAGCGAGAGACAACAAGACCACAATGCAGTGTTTGTCGCGAAATTCCTCGATTTCCTTTTAAGGCTCTCACATCAACGATCGGCCGATATGCCGGCACCAACCAATGTAACTTTTATGCAACATCAGTGTGGTTGCTATTATCTTAATTCATGTATTTTATCTATCCTTTATTTCCATGCGCCTCACATGATCTCCGGTGATTTAGTTAACATGCAACTTTATGAGGTTTTTCCATTTATCATTTGTATGCTTGATTAAAGTTTTCTCTCATTTCAATTTGCTGCGTAGCTTTGTTGTTTATGAAGTTTTGTGTGGCCTGACCAGGTGGGTAGAAGTGCATAAATTCATCAGTAAGTCAGTAGTGCGAAATCGAATTTGGACATGCGTATACAATATATTTATTTGTTAGATCAACTAGAAAACATGGGAGCCTGATAAGTTAAAGCTACTGTTAAAAGTTTGTAAAATTTAGAAGAAAAACAACTGCGATTGTTATGTTAATTTAGGTTATGGAGGATCCTTAAACATCTTGAACCTGTCACAAATCAGCTTAGTGTATTTATTTCTATTAAATTTCTACTAATTCTGAATAACCTAAAGATATGAAATCATTAATATCATAAATGCGAAATTTTACTTCGGTGTCTTCAAAGCAGCTTCAAAACTGGCATCCAATAAAATATTTAATCTTAGGCATAAACCCCGATCTGACAGTCTACAACAGTCTACAATTGCATATTTTATTTATAATTGTAAGCATTATCATGGAGAACCTTTGATAGTCATGTTATGGAATAAGTATTTTGTGAGGACAATCCCAATGTATGGTTAGTAGACCATTTCTCAATTCTACAACCAAGAACTAATGGAAACTGCATCGTTCCTCTTAAAGTTTCTTGTTAAGATCAATTACATCTTGACTTAAATTTTATGAGATCTCTATTCTCCTCACAAAAATAAGTACAATTTGCTCATTAAATAACAGTTAATATTTTCATGGTTCGTGAATGAATCTTCGCCTTTCACATTAAATTCCCACAGCACCTACCTTGCATAATTTCAATGAACACAACTGTCGGAGACAATTTTCAACTAAAATAACAATAAAATCGGTGAATCAAAATAGCGACATGTGAAGTGTTCCCGATTATATATCAATAAACAATGCCAGACGATTGCGCGCAAAGCTAGCGTCAAACGAGAATGCGATTGCCAATTATCAGCCATCAATAATACAATGTGCAGCGTGTCGTGTTACACGTCGCGCACACCAAAAATCCACAAACACGCACACGCACAAACGCGAGCATTTTTGTAGACGCCAATGCACTTTGACAGCACAGTGATTACGCGTCAGCGAGCTTTTGCATAGCGCAGGCAGCGACGCGCATCGCCCACAATCGACAGCGTTGGAAATGTTGCCACTAACAGTCAGCAACTGTAGTCAATGCAAGTGGAAAAGTGAAAATGTCGCACACACAGTAGTGCCACAGTACTTGTGGCATGCAACTGTGTGGCATGCTTGCGTCTGACAATGAACGCGTGATAAATTGTTTATACAACAGCGCCTGAGCGAAATTGCAATTTGACAAAATTTTGTAGTTGTTTTTATTATAGAGTGTGCGATATTTTGAGTTAAATTTTCATTAAAAAATTGATTTTTCGTCTGCTGCTCTGTGGCAGTTTAATAACATTTTAATTCAAGCGCCATTTGTCTGCTGGCGACAGACAACAACATTAATGCACAACAAAGCATTAAAATATTTAATTAATTTTTAACACCGAATACTACTGGTGCTTTCTTAAGGTTATGTATAAGTATTTTTTGGTCGAGCTTTCTTCAATCTTGTATCCCTTCCTTGTACTTCCAACAGCTTAGAAACAAACATGTTTTATTTCGCAAGCATTCATAGCATACAAATCAAGAAAAAAAATCGCTTAAACTTTGTTGGAGAATCTTGTAAGCAACTTAATGTTGGAACCTTAAAACATTTATCATGGTCTCTTAACTTCTTATATTTTATCATTGTTATCTCTATTAATTAATACACAAACTCTAGAGGAACCGATTTATCATTGCCGGCTTCTCAGATTTTACAAGATATCTATTTGAAATAGTTAAGGGAATATAATGATAAAAAGAATCCAATGATCAAGGTAACCCAGTGAATACCTCAAATAAATTTCGAATAATGATAAACCGCTATGTGAATAAGCGTTTGCTTTGAGAAGATAGGTTTACTCATTATTTTTTGCTTAAAGGTCAAGGAATTGTATAGAATTTTCAATACTATAAAAGGGATTTAAAAAAAGAATTATATTCCGAACCTGGATTCTAGAAGTCTAAGAAGCAACAAAATCTTGGAGCTTTAAGTTAAAACAAATAAATCATAATTCAAGACACCGGCCAATAAGCTGAGTGAAATGTTTCGGTTATCGACATATAACGGTTTGTTTTTTCTTTTTTTTTTCTAAAAGTATCTCATTTGATTTTTTACTAAAATTGAAATATTGAAATCAATTCAAATTGAAAATTATTCGACTAAAGCATGGGAAAACGAATGAGAATTCCGAAATGTTTAAATTGTGAACTCACTTTCGTGGTATTTAATTTATGCAGTGTGAACAACAGTCCAGTGAACAGCTTACATAACTTTTCCATATCGAAATAATAAACTTGTACCCCAAAGCGATAAATTTCGGTCACCAAGCAGCGTTTTCTTCCTCATTAACTTTTTATACTCTTGCAACATGTTTCTACAGGGTATAATAGTTTTATATATACATATGTACATATATAGTTTTTACGTGTTGTCAGGGCTAT
Source organism: Bactrocera oleae (assembly GCF_001188975.3). NCBI lineage: Eukaryota > Metazoa > Arthropoda > Insecta > Diptera > Tephritidae > Bactrocera > Bactrocera oleae. The sequence goes on from NW_021662612.1 coordinate 8,966, forward strand.
TCAGAAGAACACTTCTTCGTGATTAATGAAGAGCATCCATACTTATTATAACGCTCCTTTAGGATGCATCATTTTAATATATGTTACCATATTAGACATACATATACATATATATGCATTGCAATGAAAAAATAACTTTAGGAAGAACTCATTGGTTTAAACGTACTGAACCCATTTAAGGAATATTCTTATTAATTCAATCTATTCTATCATCTTGGGGGATTTTAGAAAATCAATTAAAAATATTTGTACTTATCTTATTCATATATCTACGGATGTTCGAAATTCCTGTCTATATATTTCTTTTCGATTTTATTTTGTTGACTCTCCCTATTGCACATATTTACACTGGTACAAAGTTCTGCCAAATTAATTATAAACATAATTCATACAATTTATTGAAAGGTATTAAAATTTTAAATTTAAAAGATTAAAAATTATGTGCCTGATTAATGAACTACTGAATTGATGAACCGAAACATACAAACTTTTTTAACTTGTTACATAACTTTAAAACAAAAAATTGTATGTGTATGCGTATATACTGATAATTTATAATTCCCGTTCACAAAACAAAAAAAAATTACTAATTACACAAACAATTTCTCACCTCGCTAAAAACATAATCATAATAAATCTTCAATGAAAGTAATTATTTTGTCACTCCGTAAAAATAACACATCAGTTCATTAAACCACAGCAGGTTACTTTCGAAAGTTGTTTTAATAGAAACATGTGCATTAATTGTAGCGCTTTTCATTATTTTGTAATAATATTTTTAGCACATATTACGAAAATTTAATTAAGCTGCATAGAAAATGCATTGTTTATTATTATGACGAAAGTGCAATTAAAAGTTTAAATCAAATTAATTCCGCAAACAGCAAGCGATTACATTAATAATTAATTGCTTTTAAATGATTTGTAATTTAATTTCTATAGAATAGTTTTTTGTATAAATGCATGACTTTTTATTTTCAATACACAAATTATATTTTAAGGATTCATTTATTGAACTCAAATTCTAGCAAAATCATTCACCTAATTGAGCGGCAATTAATGCCGCTGTGTGCATTCGAGACTTGTAGCAAATTTGGAGACTTTCAAATGAGTATATATTTGAACATTAACATTTGGACATGTAACTGACCATTTGTCTAAACAGAGGGGCAACAAGCCGCTAAGCAAGAGCTTATTACATTTAATTTATTTTGGTGGCATTTAATATTCTTTCTAAAAATTTTAATTAAATATAAAAAAGAAGAAGAAAGAAGTAAAAAAGAACATATTATCTATTATAAATTTGATCTATGTATAAAATACAATTATGGCAAAAATATTGAGACATTTTTTTATTTCATTTCAGGTAAGCTTTTACACTGCGTTACTTCTGTTCGTGGAGTCTCAAATAACAAACAAAATGTTGATGAGTATGTATGAATATTACTAAAAATGTAAAGTATGTAAAATCGAAAAAATTTTAAAGAAAGTAAGCAAGCTTAAGATATTGCGAGCTTATTTAAGGGGTTAGGCTTGTATAGAGCCCTACAAAAGTCCTTAATTTGACAATTTATACTCGGAGTAAGGAAAACGAAATCGAACTTCATTTTGACACAAAATAGCGGCTACTTAAAACAGTCTTCAGAATCACCATTTTTCAAAATTTTTAAATGGATTGTTTTCCGCCGTATATTCGTTTTTTTGCAAAATGGCGGACTTGTAAAAATAGAATAAATTTTTCTCTGCTGACAAACGAGAACTTGGACAGTATTAATTGTTTATAAAAAAGTTACAATAGTAACAACAAATCGCTTACGAGTGTACGTAAATGTGTGAATCTCCGTTCTCCTAACCCTTTTGAACATACAATTCTTGAAGCTCTAGATCTAACAAAAAACAATCTTTAAGAACATATAGGACTTCATTATTTAAGTATATACACATTTCTTAACAATTTAAAACTTGCAAACAATAACTGATTTCAAAGAGAAATCCATAATTCAAAATCTAAAAATTCATATTTAGCAGATCACATCTTGATCTTTTCATCTCCTTCGCAGCTAGTTAATTTACTTCAATAAATTGTGAAATTTGTGCTTACAATTAGGTGAAGGCGTGTTGAACAAACAGTAGCACTTACTAGTAAAAATGAATATGAGCATGTGGCACGAACACAACTCACGAATAAGTAAGCAGAGAGCAGTATTTGCATGCGCATAAATCAAACGCAATTTGCATATTTACAAATGCATATTCATGCAACGTGCGTATGTTGCACCTATTAATATGAACAACACTTATTGGAGGCATGCACGCAAACACATGTACGCGTACAAGTCGTACCACATTATTGTGACACGTTGCATGTTGCTTACTCTGATTGCGTTTAAATTTAGAAACTAATTTAAACATTTTAACACTCGCAGATAAACGCTTACCCACGCAGGCATATACATATAGAGTGAGTGTGTATGTAAATGTTTGTATTTGAGCGCGTATTTGTTTATGCCACGCACAGCTCATATATGCACATAATAAAAATTACTTTTTCAGCAATAAAAAGCACATACAAGTAGTATAAAGTTTAGCAGACACCGTGGTAGGGATAACATATACTAGTTAGGGATTAGTTCAATTTGGGTCAGCACTGCTTCATAGAAAATTTTCTATAGTAAATAATTTTGACGCCGAAATGATTCTTCCATTATATAGTGGCGACTACTTTCACTTCATCTCTTGCTCAAAAGGGTCTACCCATATTTTACTTGCATATGTCTTCTAATCGATTATTTCTTTCAAATATAAGTAATAAAACTTTACCGTGCTCTTTGTACCTCATATAAGATGAACATTTGGGTGTTTTGAGTGTTCAAGTTACTTTTAACACTAAAAAGTTTGTCAAGGAGAGGTATCCAATCATCGATGCTTTTGTGGCACAGAACATCAGATTATAGAACATCTTGATCATCACCCTAATTGTCCATAAAACTGATTTAAAATTTTACTATTTTTATTTATAATGAAACACCCATCGTCTGCTTATGCCTAGTCGACCTCCACACATTATACTCGTTAATAAGAGAATATCAGTTAAAGATCACTTTACGAAAATGCTAAGAGTTCGCAAAGAAAATTATGTCGGAGACGCAAATGGTTATATTAATGCCTTTCATAAACATTTGGCTGAATATGATTTAGAAAACAGATTTTCTGCTTCGTCTCAACAGAGGCTTTTTTATTAAGGTAGAAATCGTCAATGAGTTTACGTCAACTTTAGGTTTCATTAGGTTAGAAATTTTTCAAAAGAGCAATCTGTATACGATTAGTCGTTCCAATGCATAAAAGAACGTCTTCTTATAGAAAATGTTTGAGATTGGATCGTTGAAGTTTTTGGTTTATCGTTCTTACTCTTTGTCTTCACGAAAACCCATTGTTCATATAATCTTCGGAGAATCTTTGTCGCTCACCTTCTCCTTATTTATCTTCCTTCTCTCTCTATCTATCTATCTCTCTCTTTCCCTGTCTCTCCTTTTTAATCTCTTTTTATTTTCTCTCTTTATTCTTATCTCTCTATCGCTCTCTCTCTGTCCCTCTCTCTACCACACATCCTTCACGAAATATATTTCTCTCTTTTCTTATCTCCATCTCTCTCTCTCTCTCTCTCTCACAGAGTCGTCTCATCTGATCTTCTCCATAGGCTACCTTAACAACACTTTTTGTTCGGATTTGCATTTCTTCTAGGAGTTTCAAATTGAGTTGAAATATTGCGCTAAAATTTTCCTCAGAAATTTATCTCAGATCCAATTTAAGTTTACGTCGTCGTTGAACATGTGTAATATACCCATAAACATGTACAGTCGTTTGCCAAGTGACAAAGGAAGTCAGTGGAGAGGAAGCTGCAAAAAGCTTAACTATGCCTTGGCTATTGTGTATTTATTAGATTGTTATAGCTTGTAGAAAGCTGAGACGTGTCACATACAATCAACCTCACAGCCATTTTGGCACACAAGCTCGTGCTACATGCGAACGTGCAACTGTGCAGGGATGTGGGCATGAATGCGTTTACGCACATTTTGCTTCCGATCATTTTGCAGACTCCATTGTGTTGTAAGCAATCACACAACAACAACAACAATCAAAGCAGTGCATACAGAAACTCGAAACAAGCTGCTACGCCGGCATCAATCACCTACTGCTGCAAACACAAATAACGCATTTGGCTGCAGAAGATGCAAGAGGCTGCGGAGGCGGTAGTACTTCTGTCGGGTGAGGGGTTAACGGCATGTTGACTAGGCGTGCAAACGCATTTCCATTTAACAATAAAACAAATTGCCGAGGTGTGCTGCAATGACTACCACACATACATATGTATATCACCCTTTACTCCAAGTATCAGTGCCACAGCCAAACTGCCACCGTAAGTCAGTGGCAAAACTGCGCAAAGTCGTAAAATTGCTCAAGACATCATGTAAAATGCGTAAACACGACGATTTGCGATTTATTGTACAGTTAGCTAGTTTGTTGTTGTTGTGTTTGGTGTTGTAGGCGAATGCATCTGGTTAATGACGGTGTGGAGAACGGAAAAGATTGAGGCATAATGAAATGCAAGCAAAGGGTAGCATTGTGGCGCGGAGGAAAGGGAAATGCGGGACCGGCATGAATTTGCACTTTAGTTGCACGATTGTTTGCCGAGCATTTAAATTGCAAGTGAAAGTGCAATAGCGCTCAGCGCAACTGTGTTGGGGTGTGGTGCAGACATACTTTCATGATTTTTATATGCTTTTGTTGTTTTCTGTTTCTCCTGTTCCTCGTCTGCGTAATTAACGAAAGGGAAACGCATGGAAATATAATAAAAAATAAAAGCTCCGCGTTCATACTGTTGCAAATTAAACAAGAATTCAATTTAGAAGTTTGCCCGTAATTCCTCTGCAATACCACCCGTCACAGTTCGCCTTTGACATATGTCC
>NW_021662615.1:0-20591 GCF_001188975.3 Bactrocera oleae
GTTGGTAAGATAACCAAAGTAATTGTATCATCATATATTCTTTCCACATGATGCAGATAATAGAAATGACTGAGAAATTACTATTTGAGTCCTGGATAAATGCGAAAATACATACTATGCCGTCCACAATTTATTAAGGAACCTTCATTTAACATTATCAACTTCTAATGCTATTTTTACGATTTGAAACATCAAAGGACAAGAAAATATGTACTAAAAAGCCAAATCAGAGCTACTTGATCACTTTATCAAGTATTATTATAAATAAACACGGCCCAAACTTCATTGTATAGGGTGTGAGCATTATTAAAAATATACACAAAGGAATTTGAAGAAGGAACTCGGTTTACTTAAAGCATATTAAGGAGCCCTGAAATGGCAATACGTGTGATGGATTAATTTTCACCAATTAAATATAGACTTGAGTGAATATGCCTCATCATTAGGAAGGTGCTGTTACAACATTATATTGTAAGGATACATAGTAGAGAGAATCTTTAGAAACTCTGAAGGAATTATCGCTTAAGTGTACCACTGTTGAGTCGGTTGAGTATTTACTGAACGGAATTTTCGATACTCTTAATGGACACAATGGTAAAATAACAGTAGCGGAGACGAATACATCTGATTCAGGTATTTACTACTATTGATAATATTGAACTTATTATTTTACTACCTTTAAATTCAGTTTAAAATTACATTTTTTATGGGTTATTATGATAAAATATAAATCTTCGAGTCTATACTTTACGAAATGTGTATATCATACAAGAATTCTTATGCGAGTTTTAATGTAGGTGTATTCATCAACCAATTTATAGTTTTATATGGTTTAGTAGGTTATTATTAAGTTATCATATTCATTTGTTGAATTTAGTGTTTCAGCTTACCGTTATCCTTCTTAGTACTGCGCAGTATAAAATTAGTAAAGCTTACAATTGAAATACATTAACCCGACATTGTTAATTTTAAGTATACCTTAACGGGGTATTAAGTTTGTCACGGTGGATTATACATACTTAGAAGGAATCGTCGAAACCAATAAATACATAAATGATCAGCAATGCGTCTGTCTGCCTGTATATCCGCGTTTTTGAGATATCGATCTGAAATTTTGCGTATCGTTCTTTTTTTCGCCAAGAGGCTGTGTACATAACCGACCATTTCAATCCACTTTAACTAAAGCTGCCGACAAACTGACGATAAAGTCAAGTTCTTGTATAGAATCTTCTGTATTAGAAATGGCTCAAAATTTTCTTTACGATCTGTTTCGCTCAGCTTAACTTTGCACTGCCTGTCCGTTTTCGTATGAAAATGTATGCATACATACAGTTTTGAAGCTATTTATAGCATTCATAAGCTTTGCGCTATCAATATAAAACTGAAACCAGTAAGGAAGGCTAGTTCGGATGTAACCGAATTTTATACTCGCAAAGTTAAATGGTATATCCGTTTGAGACTTCTTATATATTTTAATTATTAGAGTAGGGAACTGTTGCCTTATTTATTTACTTTCACTCAGTGAAAATAATTAGAGCAATTTGTAAACTAAATTTACTCAATATGAGAAATCGTTCTGTGCTTTTGTATACGCTTATAATTTTTTTATATAGAATGCATTTACAAACTTATTGAGAAGTATGAAAGAATCGTTTTGAACAATGAATAACATTTTATACTTCGCAACCTGTTGCTACAGAGTATATAGTTTTGTTCACCTAACGGTTGTTTGTATCACCTAAAACTAATCGAGTTAGATATAGGGTTATTATATATTAAATGATCAGAATGAAGAGACGAGTTGAAATCCGGGTGACTGTCTGTCCGTCCGTCCGTCTGTCCGTCCGTCTGTCCGTCTGTCCGTCTGTCCGTGCAAGCTCTAACTTAGTAAAAATTGAGATATCTTTATGAAACTTGGTAGACATGTTTCATGGTACCGTGAGACGGGGTGGTATTGCAGATGGGCGTAATCGACCACTGCCACGCCCACAAAACCCATAATCAAAAACAAATAACTTTGCCATAACTTAAGCTCCGCAATAGATACAAGACTGTTATTTGGTACACAGGATCACATTAGGGGGGGCATCTTCGCAGTTAAAATTTTTTTAAAAAAGTGGGCGTGGTCCCGCCTCTAATAGGTTTAATGTGCATATCTCCTAAACCGCTAATTACTATAATAACAAAATTCACTGGAAGCAAATATTTTTAGCACTTTCTATTGACGGTGTGAAAATAGTTGAAATCGGGTTCAACTCCGCCCACTCCCCATATAACGGTACTGTTAAAAAACTACTTAAAGCGCGATAAATCAAGCCACTAAACACGCCAGAGTCATTAAATTTTATCTCTGGGATGGTATGAGATGACTTTATAGGAACCGCGTTCAAAATTAGACAGTGGGCGTGGCACAGCCACTTTTAGGTGAAAACCCATATCTGAGATCTGCTTAACCGATTTCAACCAAATTCGCGTGCATACACGTTCTTTTCATGTTTCTATGTCCAGTGCAAAAATGGGCGAATCGGAACTACAACCAGCCTACTTTCCATATAATACACCCATTTTAAATTCATTTCTGATTATTTCACTTTCCACTATGGCAATCAGGCAACTAATGACTGGTATCGGGGATTAAACTTTGCGTGAATAATGCGATTAAAGTATGCCACCTTGTGGCCAAAAATTGTTCTAAATCGAACCAAAATGTTTAGCCCCTAAGTCACTAAATGTATGTTGTTGTTGGTTATAACGATTATCTAATCCCGTTTGGGGTGATAATTCTAGAATTCTTGTGCCGTCGAAGGTCATCTAACGCGAAGGCCCAGGAAACGAGCTGTTTTTCGACGGGGTCGGACCATAGGGAAAGGGGTGTTAAGATGAGTGGGGTTTTGTAGGCATGCAAAGAGGTGGTTAGTGTCATGCCGGAGACTCATGGCATGCAGGACATGTGTTTTAGTATGTCGGCGGTCTATTCTGGATAGGTAGGTAGTTTAACCTGCTACAGTATCCAGAAACGAAAGTTGCGCGAGGGTCACTCTAGATTCGCGAGGCAACTCCGAGCTCCCTGTGGTCTGCAATGGGTGGTTGGTTTTGACTCGTATTAGGCCCATCACGCTGAAAAAAAAGGGAGTCCGGTGAACGGTGGTTTAATGGCTCCAAAACTGGTGAAATGGCCGGGTCAGTGCTTGTCTGAAAGTTAGTTGCGTGGTCCGAAGTCTGGTCGACGTGCCGTGTCTGATGTCGTCGACGTAGTCAAGGAAAGGACCTCTTGATGTTCCTAAGGAGGCTGCTCCGCCTGCAAGCAGGCGTCTGCGTGGTGCGTTTTTCTGCGAAAACATCCCAGCAGAAAACTGCTTGGAGCAGGAGCTTCATTATGTTCCTAACCGGAAGCATTACGGGCCTCACTGTGGTAGGTGTTCGATTGGGGACATGACAAAGAGGCACCCCGTGATAGTCCGCGCAGTGCAGTGTCTGACAAGTCGGAGCTTCTTATTCTGCGTGTCACTACATCCAGGCGACCATATTGCGGGCTGGCATAATTGAGGACGCGCCGGCCGATTGCCTTGTATGTTGCCAACCAACGTTTCTTTGTCCCTTTTCCCCATGAGCTGCCGGCAAGCGACTTGAGGATTTGTTGCGGCTCTGTACTTTGGCAGTTTATTCGCGGTCGTGTGAGGATGAAAGAGGGCAACAGACTGTCCAAAGTGACGCCTAAAATTTAGGGTTTATTTACTGTCGGAATTTTTGTGCCATCGACTGAAATGTCAGGTCCAGTCTGTACTCTTCGTCCAATTGGTGGAAGATGGGTCGCTGTTGGATTTAGGTGGGGAGATGTTAAGTTCCTTGCAGAAAAGAAGCGAAGAAAGATCGGAGATAGCCGTTTACTTTTGAAACACATGCCATCGATTCCATTTGCCCGACGTCAATATCTACAGTTTCATCTGGCGTTACGAGGTCTGAAATTCCCGCTGGGTGGCGGGGGGTCGAAATGTAGATTAAACAGTAGCGGGGAGAGGACACCGCCCTGCGCGAACCCCCTGGGTTTAATTTTCTGAGTTTGGAGTTTGACCTCGAAATAGTAACGGATGAGTGTCGACCGCTCAGGTAGTTCATGGGTCCACCGCTTCACCCTGGAGGGAGCGTGATTGTTCCAGGTCCTCAAGTAGCGTTGCGTGATTGACTGTTCAAAAGTTTGACATCCAAACGCTACGAGGATCGTCCTCTCGCAGTGGCTTCTGTTCAGCCATGAACTATTCGGGCGTTATGACGGCCTAAGTTAGCTTGTGGTTGGTACTGTGCACTTTACGGGGAAAAACCATGCTGATGGTCTGCTAGGCTCAGGTGGTGCGGTGAACTGACGGAGTAACAAGGCCTCAAGTGTCTTCACTAGCTGGGTGAAAGGGGAGAGTTATCGGGCGATAGACTCCCCTTTTATGGCGGGTTCCCAGGTTTCAGAGTGGACCACTCTTCCGACTTCCAACAACATCGGGTATTTTTGAAGAGTGGATATCGACAGGTTGAGGACCCTTGGTGAGGTGAGTTTACTCCCGGTTGGCCTAATTTTTAAACCATCAGCATGTTTATTCGTCCAGGGCCGATGGATTTGGATGATTGTTCGCCTGTTGATGGACATTCTGAACCTCCTCATCGGTGAAAGTAAGTCGGTGCGCAGTCTTTGGCATTTTGGCGCAACCGGTCGGGGTAACACATCTTTGGCAGTGTCGTCGAAGGGTGCAGTATAAAACTGCCGGCTAAAGTAGCTCGCGGCACTGTCTTCGGGCCGAGGAGGCATGGCCATCGAATTGGGATTTCAACCCGATCGTCATGTTTCCTCGGATTTGACAGGGCCTTGACAGTAGTCAAAGCTTACTCACACCGGTGGCGAGGTTGCAGGACTTTCAGGGTGCTTCTATCCATTTTGTCCGCTTATGATGTGTTTACCATGTGCCGAATCTCCAAATTGGAGATCCCTTATTCGGGATCACAGGGATCGGCAGGCGTAAGGTCGCGCTCATTTGCTAATACAGCTGCTTCGGCTGGAAATTGGGGGGAGTTCCGCTATTCTCCAGCCGGTATGAAGCGAGCTGTAGCAGCAGCGGATCACCTTGCGAATTGACGCTCGCCAACGATGACGTCCCGTAGGAATGGATAGTGCGTTGAAGGTGCTCTCAGTAAATTCTGCTGAAGCCGACCCAGTAGCTTTGTTAAAGTTAACATAGGTGCGGTGATCCACAGAAATAAAGTCAGGAGGTTTCTCGATCGAGATAATTATGGGCAGATGGTTGATGCAAGAGTTAGCATAAGGTTCGCCAGGTGTATACTATTTATCAGACCACCGCTAAGCGATTGGTAATAATCTGGGCGAAGCTATTACAGGTTGCCCATAATGCTGGTGGGGGCTTCGTCATTTCATTGTGCAGAATGTCGAATCGTCTATCTGCTTCGCCAGCTCCATCCCCTACGATCGTTTTGACAGGCAGGGAATGCCAAAGCATCGTGATGGCGCGTTAAAGTCGCCTAGCACCAGACGGTTTTCACCAACGAAGTAGCGCATCTATTATTCGGGTTATATCCTGTTGGGAACATGTAAACTGGTGGGATGTATATTTAAATATTTCGAGCTCGACATCGGCCTGACCGGACCAGCTATTCCCTGACATTTCTAGGGAGTGTCCTGCGGTCGATGTCAACATCGATTTATTACGATATTGCACGGTGTTGGTGCAATATGAGGCTAGGCCTCCACCATTAATCTGCTCGCGATTCCTTACGTAAAGTTGAAACCTGGCAAACTTCAGGAAGATCTGAGCGGCTGTTTAACTTGGTTTCTTGGACCGCAGCTATTCGTTACGCGCTCCCGGCTCATAATGCAACTATCTCCTCCGATCTTGCTCTGGAGTCCGTTGCAGTTGAATTTGTAGGGAGTCGGGTTTTCGGGGTGTCCAGTCGTGATCCTAGGGTGAGTGGGGTGCGTGTAGGTGGTGGTTGTGTGCAGCTGTGCTATTCCGCATGGCGGTTGTCGCACTAGGTGTGGTTGGCGACCGCCACTGTTTGTGATTCTGGGGCAGACTCCCACAGCATGGGGCAACATACAACGCACTCCACTCTGTGTGGTGCGCAGGCCAGAACACGAACAGAAAGTGGACACCAGCCAGTACAAGAATTGCCACTTGACTGATGTGACATTCCGGCGTATGATGGTCTGACACACGGAACAGACTGTGCGAGGAAACCAGGGAGTTGCTGGTTTGCGTTCTCGCCACGGGATTGGAGCTGGATGAAGGTGGGGGGGGGGAGGTTGGTCAGATTGGGAGTTTGGCTGTCTTTGTGAGCTTCCTAAGGGACCGTGGAGCGTCCTATTTGGCCACTCGACTGAGTTGCAGCGCAGCTGCGCGAACATGTGGGTTGCAGGCCGTTGAGGCAAATTGTCGCATTGATTGCGTTGACAGCATGGGGCCACGTAACTCGGTGCGTCCACTCCCTGTGTGTCTTAAGGCCCGAAGCAGGTCTTAAGATGGCTCCATCCATTGCATTGTATTACCTAACCGAGGTGGAATTTGGATGGAGCCTTTTGCGCATACGCAGCACTAGAATACCTCGGGGCCCGGGTTGGACTCGATGCCAGCACGGGTCCAGGAGGATACGGAGCAACCCTGCTGCTAGGCGTTCTCCAGTGACGACAAAACTTAATCTAAAACTTACCGATCCAAAACAGGGTTAATCGTCGAAATAACAGCCCTTGGCCGGATAACAAATCCGGGTCAATTCCGGTATCGCAGAACCGGCTGTGTGGGAATTGGTACTAAATATGTGGCTACTAAGATGTGGACCCAGTGCCTCATAGTTGACCTTCTACGAAAATATCAGCCAATCCACAAAGAAATAAAATCAAACGAGTATACTATTGACTTTGCGAGAGTATAAAATGTTCGGTTACATCCGAACTTTAGCCCTTCCTTACTTGTTTTTTATTATTATATCGATATTATTATACATGTTTAGCTTAAAAATAAAAATATTAACAACTTTAAAAAATGTATAATATTAATTATATTAATTTGTATATAATATTACAATATTAAACATAAATTTTTGTAGAGATTTCTTATACATATATGTCCAAATTATATTTCTTTTTCCTTATACTATTAATTTCTATCATATATTTACAATAATGTCATATATAATAACAAATTTATATATAATTTTAAATTTTCTTAATTAGATTATTTACATTGTTTATTTTAATTGTCTTAAAAACTACTGTCAAAATCCTATACCATTCCATTCATTATATTTGAAAAAAAAAAATGAAGAACTATTGCACTAGTCTGAGTTCGAAATAGAGACACAAATACTGTCATGTAGCTGTGTACTGTTCTTCAAAAGTAATTGCATTACACGGAAGGATCCATGTTAAAATGCACAATCAATTTGTGGTACCGCAGTGTAGTTGAATATTCTGCACCAAGCAGGAACTAAAGTTTTTTTCTTGGGCCAGATTTCTATTGCAGTCCCTGCTAGACATTAAACAAATGTTAAAATCTCCAAACAATTAGTACATTTTGATTGCCTAAACTCAGAAGATAAGGGACTTCCTGAAGTTCTTACCAATTAATTGTCTGACGAAAGCTGAATTTCTATATAGAACCAGAATATTAATATTGAAACATTAAACAAAACCGCTTTCTAACAACTTTCGGCCTTACAATAAAAATTTCTTTACAGCCTTTGATTCTATAGAAGCAACCAATACCTATGCTTGCATTATATTATAATGCCCCCTATGTTCTCTTGGTTGTTTCCATGCTTCTATCCTCAGCTCGTTAATTGGATAAATCCTGGTATATCAAAAAAACTTTCGCAAGGTTAACTCCAAGTTTTCTACAAAAACATAAAATTTGAAGATTAGGCATCACAGTCGTTTTTATATCATGAATGTGAGCGTGAAAGACTCTGAACCATTTATGGAATAAAGTTTGATATTTCCTGATGTTCGGGAAATCATAAAATTGAAACTTGTTTGTCAAAGCCTTTATTGTGTTTCAATTCCCTCAGTTCCCTAAATACCGGGGATCCGATTCAGAAATTTGTTAGGAGAAATAAAATTTTTCCTATGATGAATAGACCTTCTGCAGGAAGTAGCGCGACTACAAGCGACATATATTGAAGCTTCTAGGGCATTCTGGGTCGGAGTATGAACACAACTTTATTATTATTGGCACCCTGACTTTTATGAATAGTTATTCCCTTCAGCCGGAACAAACTAGAACTGATTCTTTCAATGAAATTTTTCATTTCTTTTATATTGAAAAGAATTTTTTTAGAACTTTTCATTGGTGTCCAAGAACTTTTCTGTGGAGGATGAGGCTTTTTTGATCTTGCCTATTCAACCAACAGAAGTTCAAAAAATCTTATCCACAGAATTGTTTTGGAAAAGAATAATGGAAATCAATTTGCATTAAGTGTCCAGCTGCCCGATTAACCAAGCCATCACACGTGTTATGTTACCTTAATCATATATTTGGCGGAGGTTTTTAGTGTCAATTCATAGGGGCAGTCCCTGCGTTTTCAGAGTTTCTGAAAAGTTTTAACTCTTTCCAAAAATATATCATTTCATTTATACCAAATTCCTTAATTGAGTCTTTGCAAGTTGAAGGAAAGACTTTCTGTTGGGATTCGACTGGAACTTCTTCGAAATAACTACTCGAGTTTCAATGAGTGGAATGTACCTCATTTGTCATAGTACCAGATTGCCATTATGATTTAATGCAAAGGGCCTGATCCTCCCGTTGTCTCATTATCTCTGTTTAATTCAAAGTATTTAAATAACTCCCACAAAAGGGGAACAACCAACTAAAGTGCTGTATTGCAATCCATGGGATTAAAGAGAGTATCCACCTATCTCCAACAGGTGAGAGTGGCTTCCAAATCACCAACACTAAGATCGGTATACCACCGAAGGGCTGTCTGTTTTGAAAAATTTGTTTTTAATCTCGCATCAACGAGCTAAACATTAAACGATCCACCTACCATCGAGATTTCATCATTATGTATTAATTTTAAAATCGCATAAGTTCTGGAATACAATGAATTCACTGTGTCATTGCTAAGTTGCCTCAACCCTCTATTCAACTGATAACTAACAGGTAAAGAGAATATTGAATGAAGGGTCATTCCACCTATTCCGAATGCTGCTTTACCCGTAGGTGCGCCCAAAGAAAGAACTTTTAAAGGAACTCATAAAATGGAGATTGTTTTAGGTGGTGCATCAAAATGTGTCAAAATAGGTTCTTTGCTTTAGTATTTAGACTTTGAACTAAAGAAAATAATTCCTCAACACTGGAATAAAAGGGGGTAGTTTAATAAGTCTAATGTTGCAATCAGATTCAGTGCCATTTCTGTGGGAATCTTCGCCCATTGCAAGTCAGCAAATGTTATATTTGGGTTTATTTTGGAAGTGCCAACACTCTGAACTGTTTTTCCACGATAGGTAGTAATTTTTGAGCACCTTCCGTTCCAATTCCATTTCATTATAAAGACTTTCTAGAACATTTCGCTTTCCTTTGCTCAAAAACATCATATTTTCTTGATTCCTCATTATAATCGATTGTGTTATGCAAGTTGCTCCTTATCGTTTTCAATGCGAGATCTTGCTGTTTCATTCGCCAAGGATTAGTAAAGCATTACATTTTGCGAAAATACTCAACTCTGGCCAAATCTGGTTTAAAACCTTCTATACCGAATAATACAAGGTTGGTACGTTTTTTCACAAACCGCTACCGTCTTTAAGAGGCATGACAAACCCCGCTTTCTGGTAAATTATTCGGCTTCCCTCTCTTCTTCTTCATGATACTATCTTGTGCTCTTCTACTAGATTTTAAATTATTATACCTAGATGCAAAATCAGCTAAACAAAGAGTTCTAACTGATCGGATCTGAACATAACGATCTAAAAATTACCGGCTCTGAATATTTCAGTCGAACCTAAGTAAGGTTCTGAAGTTCCGCTCCTAGGTTTTACCAGTCGAACACCGTTCCTCAGGTCGAGAGGTATTTATAAATATTTCTGCATCTAGGTAAAATATTTTAATCTAGTAGAAGAGCACCAGATATGATCATGAAGAAGAAGAGAGGGAAGACGATAATTTACCAGAAGCGGGGTTGTCATGCCTCTTAAAGACGGTAGCGTTTTGTAAAAACGTACCAAACCTTGTATTATTCGGTTTTTGTTATTAGAAGGTTTAAACCAGATTTTGGCACGCAGTTTGAGTATTTTCCGCAAAATGTAATGCTTTACTTATCCTGCCGAAATAACAGCCAAGATCTCATGGAACCGAAAGGAGCCAGACTTGCATACACATCGTATTATAATTGAGGAAAATCAAAGAAAAATGATGTTTTTGGCAAAGAGAACTTGAAAATGTTCTAGAAAGTCTTGTATAATAAATGGAATTGAGGAGGTGCTCAAAAATTAAATTACCTATCGTGGAAAACATCAGAGAGTTGGGCACTTCCAAAAATAAACCCCACAATATAAATTGCTGGACTTGCATGGCGAAAGATTCAACAGATAATGGCACTGAATCTATGAAACATTAGAAGACTTATTAAACTACCCCCTTTTATTTCCAGATTGAGGAATTTATCTTTAGTTTTCAAAGGTCTAATACAAGGCAAAGAACCTATTTGGACACATTTTGATGCACCACCTTAAAAACAAAGCTCCCATTTTACTTATTGAGTCCTAAAAGTTTCTTCTTTTGCCGCAACCGACGGGTTAAAGCAGCATTCGGACATACGGCTGGTGGAATGACCCTCATTCACAATATTCTCTTTAACCTGTTAATCAGTGAAATAGAGAGTTGGAGGCACTTAGCAATGACACAGTGAATTCATTGTATTCCAGACTTATCGATTTAAAATTAATCATAATTGATTTGAAATATCGATGGGTAGGTGCTTCGTATGTTTAGCTCTTGTTGATGCCGGAGATTAAAACAAAATTGTTCAAAACAGACCAGCCCCCTTCGGTTGGTATACCGATCTTAGTGTTTGGTGATTTATGAAGCAACCTCACCTGTGGAGATAGGTGATAACTCTCTTTAATCCCAATGATGCATACAGCACTTTATGTTGGTTCCCCTTTTGTGGGCGAGTTATTTAAATACTTTGAAATTGAACAGAGATAATGAGACAACGGGGAGGATCAGGCCTTTGCATTTAAATTCATATGGCATCTGGTACTTATGACAAATGAGACATATCACTTCATTGAAAACTCGAGTAGTTAATTTCGAAAAGAAGTTCCCAGTCGAATCCCAACCAGAAAGCTTTCCTTTCAACTGCAAAAGACTCAATTAAAGGAATTGGTATAATGAAAAATGATAAATATTTTGGAAAGAGTTAAACTTTTCAAAACTTTCTGAACGCATGGACTGCCCTATGAATTACACTAAAAACTCCCGCCAAATAGATTATTTACAGTGACATAAACACGTGTGATGCTTGGGTTAATCGGGCAGCTGGGCCAAACTTATGAAATTCGATTTCCCATTATTCTTTTCCAACAATTCTGTGGATTAAATTTTTTTAACCTTCGGTTGGTTTGATAGCAGATCAAAAAAGCCTCATCCTCCCAGAAATTCTGGACACCAGATTGAAAAGTTCTTAAAATCTTTCAATATAAAAGAAATGAAAAATGTCAAATTGAAAGAAATCAGTTTTCTAAGTTTGTTCCGGGGCTGAGGAAATAAACTATTCATTAAAGTCAGAGGTGCCAACATATATTAAAGTTGTAGTTTCATACTCGACCCAGAATTGCCTAGAGCTTCAATATATGTCGCTTGTAGTCGAAGCTACTTCTGCGAAGGTCTATTCATCATAGGAAATTTTATTCTCCTAACAATTTTCTGGAATCGGCATCCCGTATTTATGGGAATGAGGGAATTGAACACAAATAAGCTTTTGGACACAAGTTTCAATTTTTATGATTCCCGCAACATCAGGATATCAAACTTTATTCTAATGTTCCAGAGTTCTTCACGCTCACATTATGATATAAAAAACGACGGTTTGAGTGCTATCTTCAGATATTTTATGTTTTGCTAGAAACTTGGAGTTAACCTTGCGAAAGTTTTGATATACCAGGATTTACTCCAATTAACGAGCTGAGGATAAAGCATTGGAAACAACCAAGAGAAATAAGGGGCATATAATATTATGCAAAGCATTAGTATTGGTTGCTCTATAGGAAATCAAAGGCTGTAAAGAAAATTTAATTTTAGGCCGGAAATTTAGGAAGCGGTTTTGTTTAATGTTTCAATATTAATATATCTTTGGTTCTATATAGAATTCAGCTTTCTCTGTCAGACAAATTTGAATTGTAGAACTCAGGAAGTCCTTACTTCTGAGTTAGGCAATCAAAATGACTAATTGTTGGAGATTTAACAATTGTTTAATGTCTACAGGGACATGCAATTAAGAAATCTGCTCCAAGAAAAAAAATTTAGTTCCTGCTTGTGTGCAGAATTATTCAACTACACCGCCGGTACACAAATTGATTGTGCATTTTCAAACATGGATGCCTTCCCGTGTAATGCAATTACTTTTGAGGACAGTTTACACAGCTATCATGGTGACATTATTTGTTGTCTCGATTTCGAACTTCAGACTTAGTGCTGCAATAGTCTTCATTTTTTTTTCCAAATATAATCGATTGGAATGGTATAGGAATTTTGCAGTAGTTTTTAAGGAACAATTAAAAATAAACAATGGGTAAATAATCTAATTTAAGAAATTTAAATTATATATATAATTTGTTATTTATATATGGACATTATTGTATAAATATATGAATAGGAAATTAAATAGTAAGGAAAACAAAAGAAAATAATTTTGGATTTATGTATAAGAATCTCTACAAAATTTATGTTTAATATTGAAATAGTTATATACCAAATTATATAATAATATTTATATCATTTTTTAAGTTGTTAATATTATTATTGTTTTAAGCTAACATGTGTATAATAATATGAGATAATAAAATAAACAAGGTTAAGGAAGGGCTAAGTTCGGATGTAACGAACATTTTATACTCTCGCAAAGTCAAATAGTATATCGTTTGATATTTCTTTGTGGATTGGCTGATGTTTCGGTTTTTAGAAGGTCAACTAAGGCACTGGAGGTCCCACATATAGGTACCACATTATTTAGTTAACAATTCCCCAACAGCCGGTTCTGCGATACCGAATTGACCCGGATTTTATTCGGGCCAAGGGCTGTTTATTTCGGACGATCTAAACCCTGTTGGATCAGGTAAGTTTAGAATGTAAGTTTGTCGCACGGAGCAACGCCTAGCAGCCAGGGTTGCTCCGTATCCTCCTGACCCGCTGCCTGCATCGAGTCCAACCCGGGCCCCGAGGTATTCACTGCTGCGTTGCGCAAAAAGGCTCCATCCAAATCTCCACCTCGGTTTTAGGTGCAATACATGCAATGGATGGAGCCATTCTTAAAGACCTGGCTCGGGCCTTAAGACACACAGGGAGTGGACACGAGTTACGTGGCCCCATGCTGTCAACGCAATTAATGCGAACATTTGCCTTCAACGGCCGTGCAACCTGCACCATTCGCGGCACTGCCGCTGCCACTCCAGTCGATTGTGGCCAAACTAGGACCTCCACGGGTCCTGGGAGGGAGTCACAAAGACAGCACAACTCCCAATCTGACCACCTCCCCGCCCCCCACCTTTCATCCAGCTCCAATCCCCGTGCGAGAACCACCACAGCAACTCCTGGTTCCCGCGCACAGTCTGTTCCGTGTGTCAACCATAATACGCCGGGACTGTCACATCAGTCAAGTGCAATTCTTGTACTGGCTGGTGTGCACTTTCTGTCGTGTTCTGGCCTGCGCACCACACGAGAGTGGAGTGCGTTGTATGTTGCCCCATGCTGTGGGAGTCCTGCCCCCCGCAATCAACAAACCGTGGCGTCGCCAACCAACCCATAGTGCACAACCGCCCATGCGGATAGCACAGTGCAACAACCACCACCTACACGCACCCCACTTCACCCCTAGGTCCGACTGGACACCCGCGACAAACGCGCTCTTACAATTCAACTGCAAACGGATCCGAGCAAGAATCGAGGAGATAGTTGCATTTATGGAGCGGAGCGCGTAACGATAGGCTGCGGTCCAAGAACCAAGTTAAACAGCCGCTCAGATCTTCTGAGTTTGTGCAGGGTTTCAACGTTTTTACGTAAGGATCGCGAAGCGAGATAATGGTGGCGGGCCTAGCCTTCTATTGCCACAACACCGTGCAATATCGTCTAATCGATGTTGACATCACCGCAGGGACACTACCCTTAGGAATGTCAGGGATAGCTGGTCGTCAGGCGATGTCGAGCTCGAATATTATATTATACATCCCCCAGTTACATGTTGGCCCAACAGGGATATCACCCGAATATAGATGCGCTACTTCGTGGTGAAAAACGTCTTGGTGCTAGGCGACTTTAACGCGCATCACGATCTTTGGCATTCCGCCTGGTCAAACGATCGTAGGGATGGGAGCTGAAGCGGAACAGATAGACGATTCGCACATTGCACAATGATGACGAAGCCCCACCAGAATTATGGGCACTGAATAGCTCGCCAGATATTACCATCGCTAGCGTTGGGTTGATTAAATAGTATTAACTGGCACCTATGCATAACTCTTGACATCGAACCATCTCCCATAAATTATCTCGATCGAGAAACCCCTGAACTTTATTTCTGTGGATAAACCGCACCTTGTTAACTTTAACCAAAGCTAACTGGGTCGGCTTCACAGAATTTACTGAGAAGCACCTTCAACGCACTACCATTCCTACGGACGTTCATTCGTTGGCCGCGTCAATTCCGCAATGTGATCGCTTGCTGCTACAGCTCGCTCCATACCGGCTGGAAGAATAGCGGAACTCCGCCCCAATGTCCCGCCGAAGCAGCTGTATTAGCAAATGAGCGCGACACCCTTACGCCATGCCGATCCCTGTGATCCCAATAGGGATCTCAATTTGGAGGATTCGCACATGGAAACATCATAAGCGGACAAATGGATTAGAGCACCTGAAGTCCTGCAACCTCCCACCGGTGGGAGTAAGCTTTGGGACTACTGTAAGGCCCTGTCAAAATCCGAGGAAACATGACGATCGGGTTGAAAATCCAATTCGATGGCCATGCCTCCTTCGGACCCGAAGAAGTGCGCGAGCTACTTAGCCGGCAGTTTATACTGCACCCTTCGACCGACAAGGCCAAACGACTTGTGTTACCCGACGGTTGCGCAAAATGCCAAAAGACTGCCGCACCACTGATTTCACCCGAGAGGAGGTTCAGAATGTCATCAAAAGGGCCGAAATCATCCCAAATCCATCGGCCCTGACGGAATAAACATGTTGATGTTAAAACATCTGGCCCAACGGGAGTAAACTACCTCCACAAGCGTCCTCAACCTGTCGAATCCACTCTTCAAATACCCGATGGTGGAAAGTCGCGTAAGAGTTGGTCCCACTACTGAAACCTGGGAAACCCGCAACAAAGGGGAGTCTTTCTTATCGGCCCGATAAGTCTCCTTTCCCCAGTACGTGAAGACACTTGAGGCCTTGTACTCCCGTCATTCACCCACCACCTGAGCCTAGCAGACCATCAGCATGGTTTCCGTAAAGTGCACAGTACCACCACCGACTTTAGCGTCAATAAAAACGCCCAGATAGTTTCCATGGCCGAACCAGAAGCCACCCTGCGAGAGGACGATCCTCGTAGCGTTGGACTTGTCAAAAGCTTTTGACACAGTCAATCACGCAACGCTCTTGAGGACCTGGAATCAATCAACGCCCCTCCAGGGTTGAAGCGGTGCTGGACCATGGAACTACCTGAGCGGTATCGACAACTCTCCGTACTATTTGAGGTCAAAACTCCAAACTCAGGAAAAAATTAAACAGGGGGTTCCGCAGGGCGGTGTCCTCTCCCCCGCTACTGTTTAATTTTCTAATTTCGAAACTCCCCCAGCCACCAGCGGGAATTTCAAGACCTCGTACGCAGATGACTGTACGAATATTGACTCGGCAATGGAATCGATGCAATGTGTTCAAAGTAAACGGCTACCTCTCCGATCTTCTTCCTTCTTTTCTGCAAGGAACTTAACCACTCTCCCCCACTAAATCCACAGCGCATCTTCACCAATTGGACGAGGAGTACAGACTGGACCTGAACATTTCAGTCGGATGGCACAAAATTCCGACAGTAAATAACCCTAAAATTTTAGGCGTCACTTGGACAGTCTGTGCTCTTTCACTCCTCACACGAACCGCGATAACTCCAAAGTACAGAGCCGCACAATCCTCCAAGTCGTTGCGGCAGCTCATGGGGAAAGGACAAAGAAACGTTGTTGGCAACATACAAGGCAATCGGCCGGCCGGTTCCTCAAGTTATGCAGCCGCAATTGGTCCCGGGATGTAGTGACACGCAGAATTAAGAAGCTCCAGACTTGTCAGAACACTGCACTCCGGACTATCAACGGGTGCCTCTTTGATGTCCCCAATCGAACACCTACACAGTGGGCCCGTATTGCTTCCGGTTAAGGACATAATGAGCTCCTCTCCAAGCAGTTCTGCTGGGATGTTTTCGCAGAAACCACCCCTGCAGACGCCTGCTTGCAGGAGCAGCCTCCTTAGAACATCAAGGGTCCTCCTTGACTACGTCGACGACATCCAGACAGCACGTCGACCAGGACTTCGGACGCAACTAACTTTCAGACAAGCACTGACCGCCATTCACAGTGGAGCCATTACACCTTCACCGACTCCCTTCAGTGAATGGCGTTAAACGAGGTCCAAACCAACACCCATTGCAGACACAGAGCTCGAGTTGCCTCGCGAATCTAGGAGTGACCCTCGCGCAACTTCGTTCTGATACTGTAGCAGGATTAAACGGGGCCTACCGATCCAGATAGACCCCGACATACTAACACATTTCCTGGCATGCAATGATGTCTCCGCATGGACACTAACCAACCTCTTTGCATTGCCCTACAAACCCCACTTCATCTAACACCCCTTTTCCCTATTGGTCCGACCCCGTTCGAACAGCTCGTTTCCTGAGGGCCTTCCGTTAGATGACCTCGACGAACAACGAATCTAGGAATTTTATCACCCAAACGGGGTTAGATAATCGTTATAACAACAACAACAACATATTTAGTACTAGGGGGCTAAACAGTTTTGGTTCGATTTAGACAATTTTTCGGCCACAGGTGGCATTACTTTATCGCATTATTCACGCAAAGTTTTATCCCGATACCAGTCATTGTTGCCCTGATTTGCATAGTGGAAGTGAAATCATCAGAATTGGAAATTTAAAATGGTGTTATATGGGAAAGTAGGCGTGGTTGTAGTCCGATTTCGCCATTTTTTGCACTGTGACTAGAAAACATGAAAAAGACACGTTTATGCCACGAATTGGTTGAAATCGGTTAAAGCAGATCTCAAGATATGGGGTTTTCACCTAAAAGTGGGCTGTGCCACGCCCACTGTCTAATTTGACGCGGTTCTATAAAGTCATTCTCATACCATCCCAGAGATTAAAATTTAATGACTCTGGCGTGTTTAGTGCTTGATTTATCGCCGCTTTTAGTTAGTTTTTAACAGACCGTTATATGGGGAGTGGGCGGAGTTGAACCCGATTTCAACTATTTTCAACACCGTCAATAGAAGTGCTAAAATATTCTGCTTCCAGTGAATTTTGTTATTATAGCATTAGCGGTTTAGGAGTATATGCACATTAAACCTATTAAGGCGGGACCACGCCACTTTTTTAAAAAAAATTTTAACTTGGCAATGCCCCTTCCCTAATGTGATCCGTGTACCAAATAACAGTCTTGTACTCTTATTGCGGAGCTTAGTTATTGGCAATATTTGTTTGATAGGCGTTTTGTGGCGTGGCAGCTGGGGTCGATTTACGCCCATCTGCAATACCAACCGTCTCACGGTACCATGAAACATGTCTACCAGTTTCATAAAGATATCTCAATTTACTCGTCTGGTTGCACGGACAGCCGGACAGGAACGGACAGACGGACGACAGACGACGGACGGACAGACAGTCACCCCGGATTTCAACTCGTCTCTTCATTTCTGATCATTTTATATATATATAAACCCTATGTATCTAACTCGATTAGTTTTAGGTGATACAAAACAAACCGTTAGGTGACAAAAAACTATTTTATAACTCTGTAGCCAAAGGTTGCGAGAGTATTAAAAATGTTATTCATTGTTCAAAAACGATTTCTTTTCATACTTCTCAATACAGTGTAAGCATTCAATAAAATCAATTATAGCAAGCGTATACAAAAAGCACAAGAACGATTTCTCATAATTTGAGTAAATTTAGTTTACAAATTGCTCTAATTATTTTCACTGTGAGTGAAAAGTAAATAAATAAGGCAACAGTTCCTACTTCTAATTATTAAAATATATAAAGAAGTCTCAAACGGATATACCATTTAACTTTGCGAGAGTATAAAATGTTCGGTTACATCCGAACTTAGCCTTCCTTACTGGTTTCAGTTTTATATTTGATGAGCGCAAAGCTTATGAATGCTATAAATAAGCTTCAAAACTGTATGTATGCATACATTTTCATACGAAAACGGACAGGCAGTGCAAAGTTAAAGCTGAGCGAAACAGATCGTAAAGAAAATTTTGAGCCATTTCTAATACAGAAGATTCTATACAAGAACTTGACTTTTATCGGTCAGTTTGTACGGCAGCTTTATGTTAAAGTGGATTGAAATGGTCGGTTATGTACACAGCCTCTTTGGCGAAAAAAGAACGTACGCAAAATTTCAGATCGATATCTCAAAAACGCGGATATACAGGCAGACAGACGCATTGCTGATCATTTATGTATTTATTGGTTTTCCGACGATTCCTTCTAAGTAGTATAATCACCGTGACAAACTTAATACCCCGTTCAAGGTATACTTAAAATTAACAATGTCGGGTTAATGTATTTCAATTGTAAGCTTTACTAATTTTATACTGCGCAGTACTAAGAAAGGATAACGGTAAGCTGAAACACTAAATTCAACAAATGAATATGATAACTTAATAATAACCTACTAAACCATATAAAACTATAAATTGGTTGATGAATACACCTACATTAAAAATCGCATTAAGAATTCTTGTATGATATACACATTTCGTAAAGTATAGACTCGAAGATTTTATATTTTTATCATAATAACCCATAAAAAATAGGTAATTTTTTAAACTGAATTTTAAAGGTAGTAAAAATATAAAAGTTCAATATGTATCATAGTAGTAAATACCTGAATCAGATGTATTCTGTACTCCGCTACTGTTATTTTACCATTGTGTCCATTAAGAGTATCGAAAATTCCGTTCAGTAAATACTCAACCGACTCAACAGTGGTACACTTAAGCGATAATTCCTTCAGAGTTTCTAAAGATTCTCTTCTCACTATGTCATCCTTACAATATAAATGTTGTAACAGCACCTTTCCTAATGATGAGGCATATTCACTCAAGTCTATATTTAATTGGTGAAAAATTAATCCCATCACACGTATTGCCATTTCAGGGCTCCTTAATATGCTTTTAAGTAAAACCGGATGTATCACTTCTTCAAATTCCTTTTGTGTAATTATTTTTAATAATGGCTCACACCCTATTACAATTGAAGTTTGGGGCCGTGTTTTATTTATAATAATACTTTTGATAAAGTGATCAAGTAGCTCTGATTTGTGCTTTTTTAGTACATATTTTTCTTGTCCTTTGATGTTTTCAAATCGTAAAAATAGCATTAGAAAGTTGATAATGTTAAATGAAGGTTCCTTTAATAAAATTGTGGACGAGCATAGTATGTAATTTTCTGCATTTATCCAGGACTCAAATAGTAAAAGAGAGAGATGAGTTATTAGTAGTATGCAATAAGCATGGCAAGGAATGTGAGGTTTTAATAAATTATAATTAAAAGGTGTATTGTTTTGAATAATAAATTTTATTATTTGCAGTTGTCAAACATTGCGTGACTACGGAGAATCAGGTCCTGATCAGCCTAACATGTGATGAAACAGTTTGTTTCAAAACATTGAAACTTCTGCTGATAATCCTGGTATAAAACAATAGCGTTTTAATTTTGGAAATCATTAAAACATATATTTCAAAAAGTAATAATGCTTATTTACAGGCTTATGTAAAGACATTGGGAACACACTTTGACGCAAATCGAGGATATAATCTACAATTCTTGTTCAAATTTAATTGTCTGGAATCGTTAAACAACATCATGACGTGGTGCTGAAATCTTAGCTCTGTAGTTCAAACACTGTTTTAAACAAAGAAGTATTTAGTTTTGACCCTCAAAGTCGACAAGTACACTTATTGCTTTTGGATGGACTGATTATTATAAGAAATGGGTCTCGAACATATTCAAAACCGAATATTCTATTGGTAGAATACCAAGTCATGTTATCATCTTAATTCTTTCCCATTATGCAGATAATAAATGACTGAGAAATT